>JAOXYD010000135.1:18408254-18423336 GCA_028565735.1 Pinacopodium congolense | reverse complement strand
CTGTAGGGGAGAGGTATCCATACCCTTATAAGGCGTACTTCGTTCTCCTCTCCAACCGATGTGGGGATGTCACACATACTGGTTGACTAGTGTGCCTTACTAATTGATCGATTGCTAATGTTTTGGCATACAATAACTAAAAATTTTGTTTAAATCAACTTTAGTTCATTGTTTTCAATTCCAATTCATTCCAAATAAGTTATAAAACATGTCATAATTTAATTTGACTAACAAGACATTAAAATTAAGATTAAAACCATATAATGTATTAGTTTACGATCAATTTAGCACATTCTTGAAACTTTTGGTTTTAAACCAATTTAAAACTAATCCAGAACATTCTGAACTTGTTTCTTTTCCTTGAAAACCATTGCACAAAAGTTTTAAAGCATATTTCAAGGATGTTTCAATAGTTAAATTGATTAAATTTCCTTAAACTAAAAAATTGACCTCTTTAGTGGGGTGAAAGGATTATGCCAAGGAGACCCCTTATCTTCATACTTATTCACTCTTGGCATGGAAGTCTTCTTTATACTACTTAATCATGTGTTACAGTAGGAAGTTAAGTTCAAATACCACTATAAGTGCAAACTGCTTCAAATAATCAACTTAAACTTTGCTGATGATTTGCTACTCCTGTTTAGTGTTGACCCCAGTTCAATTTCTACATTAATGATGGCTCTCCAAACCTTTAAGACTATATAGGGGCTAGAGATGAATTCCAACAAGGGATGCCTCTTTGTTTCTAAGGTTGGTCGGCACTTGAAGCCTTGGTTAGCTATTTTAACAGGTTTAGAAACCTGGCATCTCCTATTCACTTACTTAGGAGTTCCTGTCTCACATAAGAAGCCATGCTAATCTGAATTTTATCCTTTTATTGAAAAGGTGAGGAAGCGGTCTCACATTGGTGTAACATCTCCTTATCCTTGGCATGTTGATTATAGCTGATAAACTTTGTAATTTTCTCCCTTAAAAACTATTAGTCTTCTCATTTGATCCTTACTAAATCACTCATTAAAACCATGGAACGATTATTTCGGTACTTCCTTTAGTCAGGGAAAATTGAGGGTTATTATACAGCCAAGGTCAAATGGACTATCTTATACCCCCCGAAGCTGGAAGGGGGATTGGGGATCCACTCTTTAAAGATTAGTAATGATTCCTTCCTTACTAAGAGACTCTGTCACTTGCTGGTGGACAAAACAAATCTCTAGATTAAGTGAGTTTATTCTTTTTACATTAAAAACTAGAGCATTGGACTCTAATCCTTCTGAATAGTTCATCATGGAGTTTGGTTAATATTATGTGAATGAGACCTCCAATAAGGTAGTGGGTGGCTAATAGACCAGGCAATAGGGAAAGCACTAGCTTCTGACATGATTCTTAGAGTGGGCTTAGACTGCTTTCAGCTTGTGATCTATTCTACTTCATTTGGCATGAGATACCAAATCCCTAACACCTTTCATGCTGAGCCACTGTGGCCTAGTCAGAATTTAATCCTCTCTCGATGATCCAAGACAAGGTTGTGATGTTATTTCATAATTCTGGCTCCTTTACTAATGATTCATGTAGAGATGCCTTGAGAATCCATGGTCCTAAAGTGCCTTAGCACTCTTTTGTTTAGTTTAAGCAGGTTTCTCCAAGGATTGCTTTCATCACTTGGCTTGTTATCACTGGTAAGCTTTCCACTAGAGACTGTTGGCATGGAGCTACAAATCTCACCTATTTACTCTGCACTAAAGACTAGGAATCTCTAACTCACTCGTTCCTTAAATATCAATATAATAAGGTTTATCTGGGAAAGCTTGCAACGTCTGTTTAATGTAGTCTGTCCTATTTACGACTAGGAAGATCTTATTGTCTAGATCTTAGACTTAAATTAGTCAATCAGAGATGATCTCACTCAATTTAAGCTGCACTTTAGGACTGCTATCTATTTCATTTGGAAAGAACACAATTCCAAGCTCTACCAAGGTTCCCCACGAACTTGGACACAAATTCTCACTGAGATTTTAAGTTCTAGCCGAATCCAAACTATAACTTGCCACATTGAAAATATTGCCAGTAGTGATATAGTGTCACATTCCCATATAGTTAAGTCTTGTTGCCTTGTCTACTAGTTAGAGTACTTCTGCGTGTAGCTTAGGCTTGGATTTCATAAGCTTGTAACTCCTTCGTTAGTTGTTCTGGTTACTTACATCTCTTCTTATTCATTCTTTTGAAATCAATTCTTCTTAATTTTTAAAAAATGCATAATAATATGATGGCAAATTATCTCTTATTTATGTATGCTATAGGCTATATCTCAAACCTATTTAAGAGATTTAGTAAATAGTTTTGATAATCTTTTTCTAAACTATTGATACATTAAAAGAAAAGAATTTTACAACTATTTAAGAGATTTAGGGGAAAAAAACCATTTATGAGATACAGCTCTTAAATAGTTGTGATAATCTTTTTCTAAACTACTTATACATTAAAAGTAAAGGATTTGACTTTAATGGCTGTATAGCCCTGTCACATGCATAAATAAGAGAGAATTTGTCATCACACTATTATACCGACTGGAAAAATCAAGGTAACATCTTTTTCTATTAATGTATCAATAGGTCATCACACTATTATACCGACCGGAAAAATCAAAAGTAAAATCTTTTTCTTTTAATATATCAATAGGCTTTAGATTGAATGAAGTTAAGTAGACCAGTTCTCTTCGCGGTGCTAGTAACCAGCTTTTGCAGCATTCTAAGAGAGGAGGACCAAGTCACAACGACAGACATGATACAGGCATTTGTAGGCTAATAAAAGGGCAGGCGCTACAAACTTTCATAGAACTTGAGCTGAGGCCACACAGAAAGCATCAAATCTATATAGTTCTGCGTACTAACAACTAAACAATTAAGGAATAAGCAATAAACATTAAAAATATATAAATAATATAAATTTGACGTCTTATCTACTCGAACTACATGGATTAAAAAATATATATCGAGTTGGGTACAGTGGAACTTCAATCCCCTCTTAACATCAGCAGAATAAGAACTAGTCAACAACTCAAGCATAGACAAGTCTAATCCACAAATTTATGGACCATCTTGTCTTCTTTTCTAGTCTTACTTTTCCTCCTCCATTGCCCCTTGTTTCTCTTGCAACTTCTTCTTGTTCTTCTTCTATATTTCTTAGTCTGTTCTAGTAATAATGAGAAAGTGACTAAGAGGGGCAATGGTTGGTGAGAGGGAATAAATGCATGTGATACCCGGAAGGTAATGCTGGTTAGTGAAACGAGACAGATTGCTGAAGTGTTGGGTTCTTTCTTAATTCATAAAAACTTAAGTTCTTGGATGGAATTGCGTAGAGAAAGAGAGGGAAATGGACATGCACGTGGTTTCCTCTTCAGTTGGTGGCAACTATGTACGCATATATAGAGAGAGATAAAGAATGGGACTTTTTAAAGCAAAGTTATTAAATTGACTCACCTGTTTCCTTTCCAGCCAAGGCATTTCTCACCAGTCACTCCTGATTCCACCATTTTCAACTGTTTTCATTGCATCACCTCCCATGCTTCTCTGCCTCTCTTTAAAGCTCATTTCTCTACTCAACCCCACAAAAGTGAGACGTCCCAGACGCCTTGTTTTGTGTAGTAAACAAAAGGGTTGGTCGTATTTTTGCGTTGTTTTGTGTGTTAATGTGTTGACAGTTTTAGGAACTCCTTTAATTTCAGTGTTAACAAGGGTTGAAAATGGTGCTATTTTGGTTATTATGATTCTGTTTTTGTATTTTCCTATCTAAAGTTCCAGTCTTTCCCTCTCAAGTGAGATGGGAAACTGACCCATATCCTCTGTTGGATCCAGTGCTGATAATGCCAAACAGGTGAATTCATTATTTCACAGTGTACAGCGAGCATGAGAAGATTTTACCAATTTTGTCTTTCTCATGCTGTTTTGCTCCTAATTTCTTACTTTCTTGGATTCCCTACCGGAGTCTCCCCAGCTACTGAGCAGGAGATCTTGTTGCAATTCAAGGCAGCCATTAGTAGTGATCCCTACAATAGCTTGCATACGTGGGTACCAAGTGGCAACCCGTGTGAGTACAGTGGTGTGTTTTGCAATTCTCTTGGATTTGTGGAGAGGATTGTTCTGTGGAACGCTAGCCTATCTGGGGTTCTATCACCAGCACTAGCAGGTTTGAGGTCTTTAAGAATCTTGACATTATATGGCAATCGATTTACTGGTAATATTCCAGAAGAATATGCAGAACTAAGCACATTGTGGAAGATCAATTTGAGCTCAAATGCTTTATCTGGTTCAATCCCAGATTTCATCGGCAACTTACCAAATATAAGATTTCTTGATCTGTCAAGGAACGGCTATATTGGAGAGATTCCCTCAGCGTTGTTCAAGTTTTGTTACAAGACTAAGTTCGTATCCCTTTCTCGTAACATCCTTTCTGGTCCAATTCCGAGTTCAATTGTGAATTGTTCGAGACTTGAAGGATTTGATTTTTCTTTTAATAAACTCAGTGGTGAATTACCTCCCCAAGTTTGTGAACTTTCAGTTTTACGTTACGTGTCCTTGAGGAGTAATATGCTGACTGGATTTGTTCAGGATAGGATTCCAAAATGCCAGAGATTGAGTTTTCTGGATCTTAGCAGCAATACGTTTACAGGATTGGCTCCATTTGAGGTTGTTGGACTGCAAAACATGAGCTATTTCAATGTATCATATAATGGATTTCAAGGGGAGATACCAGGACTTGAAACTTGCAGTGATGGACTGGAATTCTTTGACGCTTCAGCTAATGATTTGGAAGGAGAGATCCCATTAAGCATTACCAGCTGCAAAAACCTTAAAGTTTTGAACTTGGGGTTTAACAGACTAAATGGGAGTATACCAGTTGCAGTAGGGGAACTGAAGATGCTTTTGGTGCTCAATTTGGGCAAAAATTTATTAGATGGGAAAATCCCCGCAGAGCTTGGAGAGATTGAGCTACTTCTTGTATTGGATTTGCACAATCTCAAGCTTGTCGGTGGAATTCCTAAAGACATAAGCAATTGCATGTTTCTTCGAGAGCTGTGAGTCTAACCTCTTCTTCAAGTGTCTTAATAACCTGTTTAATCTTAGTACATTTGTCTTACTGTATAATATGCTGATGCAGGGATGTTTCTGAGAACTATTTAGATGGAGAAATTCCCGATACACTTTACAATATGACTTCCTTGGAAGTCCTTGACCTACACAGCAACCAGTTCAAAGGTAGCATCCCACAATCTTTGGGAAACCTGTCAAGGCTTCAAACCCTGGACTTGTCACAAAATTTACTTTCTGGAGGGATCCCATATTCCATTGGAAACTTGGCAAACTTAACACATTTGAATGTCTCCTCCAACAATCTTTCGGGTGCCATTCCTTTGTTATCAAGAATCCAGGCTTTTGGTGCATCTGCATTTCTTAACAATCCTGGTCTCTGTGGTCCCCCTTTGAAACGTTCTTGCTCAGGAATTAGCAATGGCACGAGAACTGCTCCCAAGAAGAATAAGGTGCTTAGTAATTCTGTCATCGTGGCAATTGTTGCTGCTGTACTGATCCTTACTGGGGTTTGTGTGGTATCAATCATGAACATCAGGGCACGCAGCAGGAAACAAGATGATGCAACATTGGTTGTTGAGAGCACACCAATGGGTTCAACAGAGTCGAGCGTTATAATTGGGAAGCTAGTTCTATTCAGCAAGAGTTTGCCCACAAAATATGAAGATTGGATTTCAGGTACCAAAGCATTGCTTGACAAGGAATGTATGATAGGTGGTGGGTCCATTGGAACAGTCTACAGAACTAATTTTGAGGGTGGGATCTCAATTGCAGTGAAAAAGCTTGAGACACTTGGTAGAATTAGAAGTCAAGATGAATTTGAGCAAGAACTTGGACGTTTAGGTAACCTTAGACATCCCAATTTGGTTGCATTTCAAGGTTATTACTGGTCTCCAACAATGCAGCTAATTTTGTCTGAGTTCGTTCCGAATGGTAATCTGTATGACAATCTACACGGACTTAATTTTCCAGGTACTAGTACTGGTGTTGGCAACAGTGAACTAAACTGGTCTAGAAGGTTTCAAATTGCTCTTGGAACAGCTAGAGCTCTTTCCTATCTTCACCATGATTGTAGGCCTCCAATACTCCATCTCAACATCAAATCCACCAACATACTCTTAGATGAAAATTACGAGGCCAAGTTGTCTGACTATGGGTTGGCAAAGTTACTTCCTATTTTGGATAATTATGGGTTGACCAAATTCCATAATGCAGTAGGGTATGTTGCACCAGAGTTATCTCAAAGCCTGAGACTGAGTGACAAGTGTGATGTGTACAGCTTTGGAGTGATTCTGTTGGAGCTGGTTACTGGAAGGAAACCAGTGGAGAGTCCAACATTAAATGAGGTGGTAGTTTTGTGCGAATATGTTCACCGATTGTTGGAGATTGGCTCTGCTTCAGATTGTTTTGACAGAAGTTTGCGGGATTTTTCAGAGAACGAATTGATACAAGTTATGAAACTGGGACTAATTTGTACAAACGATGTCCCTTCAAGAAGACCAAGCATGGCTGAGGTTGTCCAGGTACTTGAGTCCATAAGGTCAGGATCAGAATCGTCGTAGCAAAGAAACTTGAGGATTATTCGATCACCCTTAGATTTTAGTTTACAAAGCTCTGTTCTATATGGAGGTGGTGTGGGTTAGTTGTAGAGAATAGGAAGTTGCATATTGGAAAAACAAAAACAGGAAAAAAAAAAGTTGATTCTTTTCAATTCATTCTGAAGCTATTAAAATGATTCTGGACATTTATAGCTTTCTGCAAATAAAATGATTCTTTCATCGTATGTTGTAAAAGGATAGATATCAGGCCATGTAGTCTTGAACCTTTTATCATGCTTCACATGAGCTCATATTTATCACATTTGTCCCCCATTTTGTCTGCAGTAATATGAAGAGTTCTGTAACAACTGCTGCAGCAAGGAATGTTCCTTAAAAGAGGTTCTAAACTATCCAAAATGTACTTTCTTATTTTGTTGCTTAAATGAGTATTACAAGAAATGAGCATTTGTGCCAGAAGAGTTTTCTATCAGATTTACACGGTATAATAAATAAAATATATCAAACGCAAGATTTCCACGTTTCAGCAATTTTTCGAATTCGGTCCATAACTACAGGGACATCTGTTTCAGTCAATGTGGTAAAACAGAATTGGAACCATCCTGGTTCAATACAATGACAAGAAGATCCTGGGGTCACGTTAATTTTAGCCACGTTCAACATCTTATCCCAAAGCTCCAGCTCTCCCTTCTCGCTGTAGGAGCTGATTAATCCACTCATATCAGCCCAGCAATAGAAACCCCCACTGCCCTTGGTGCACTCAATGTCCAATTGCTTCATCCCTGCCACAAAAGCGTCACGTATTCTTCGAAGCCTTCCCTTATTCACATTAACAAACTTCTGAATAAATTTGGTATCTGAAAGAAAAGAAATAAGTAAATGCTGAGTTGGAGCCGGAATGGATGAGAACCTCGTCAACCTTTTGGCAGCCATTAGAACATTCTTGTTGGAGGAGTAGATAACACATATCCGAAACCCTGGAAGGGAAAGATCTTTGGATAGGCTATACAATACATGCACTCTGTCCTGGTCCTGGTCTTCTAAATCAATGAGTTCTGCCATGCTCACAAATTCTTCACTTACATGTGTAGACCCCACATATATTTCGTTAGACACAATGTGAATGTTCTTCTGTTTGGCAAAGTCCAACAGGTTATACAATGTTTCCCGACTAAGCAGACTGCCAACAGGATCTGAGGGGTTAGAAATTATTATTCCACTAACTTTCAGACCACGTTTTTTTGCCTGGTTGAATGCTCGATCAAATGCAGTTACGCTTAAATTGAAGTTATCAGCACTGCGGCAGGGGACAGGTATTATCTCCACACCTGTTCTCCATTTCACATCCCTGTCAAATCTGCATGAGATGTTCTTAGTTAGTTCTCTCATGCAAAGAGTGCCCAAATGAGAACTCTGGAACACAGAAACTGATTGTCACCCTGGGTAGTATGGTGATGGAACCAGAAATGCATTTCCAGCATCTGCAAGGCAGAAGCTAAGAATCTCAATTGCAGGGGTGGCACCAGCTACCAATACAATTTGCTCGGGGTTGAAGGCAACCGATTTGCCCATGACGTGAGACATGAATCCTGCCACAGCCTGCAAACCAAAGGCAACCCATTGTGATCAATATGTGCTGTTCATATGCAACAAACAATATTGGATGACCACGTGAAATGGAGCACCATATTGTGATATTTTAGATGCAGCATTCAAATGGTTAAAGATCCAAGAGTTGTATGTATAAGCATCTAAACAACAACAACAACAACTCGTTTGGAAAACTACAAATAGCTCAGAGAGATCTACCCAACTGGAAAATGAGAAACCCCTTCAGCTTAGCTCATTTTCAAGGAAATGTACCCAAACAAATGATTGTACGTGCAAGAGGAAATTTACAGTTAAGGTTCGGGTTTTGCCCATCTATGTACGTGCATGCATAGAGAAGGGAGAGAAATGAAGTTGATAAAAGCTCATTTCCCATGGACCTCAAGTAACATGAACTCCATAATCAGTTCAGTGCAAACAGGTGTCGGAAAATTTACATCATTGAAACCCAAAACTGAAGGAGGCGTATCAACTTGAAGAGGAGATGGCTATGAGATGAAGGCTTAAGAAGAAACTAAAAGCATGTTTAGTAACCATTCCATTTTTAATTTTGGTTCTGTTTTTATAAATACATAAACAAAAACAAAAAAAACAGTGCAAAAATATAAAAAACAACATACTAATACAATACAAAAACCAAAAATAATAACACAGAAAACCAAAGAAATACACAAAATCTAATAAAAACACACAAAAATAAATATAAAAAACAGAAACGGAAAGCCGTACCAAACATTCCCTAAGACTCCTGGGATCAAAAAAAGAAAACTTGAGACTCTTAAACAAAGACAATGATAGATATATCATCCACACTTTCGGCATAATTCTGTGAAATGTCTCCTGACCCCTGGGATCAAAAAACGAAAACTTAAGACTCTTAAACAAAGACAATGATAGATATATCATCCACATTTTCGGCATAATTCTGTGAAATGTCAGGAGATACTTCTTGAATACAAAAATCAGAAAATTTACCAATTTTTTCAATCACCAATATATTCCAACTTTGCTGGATAGAGAAACATTCTGATCACGAATTATACTCAAGGACTATACTTTTTAATCTACAAATGCAAAACACGGGCATGATGAACTTAACAGAATTTCAGAAATTGATAAAATGAAGCCCCAAGTTACTCACCTATTGATAAGAAAACACAGTTTTAGCAAATTGAACAAGAGATAGAAAGAGAAATTTATTCTAAATGCAGATAGAAGTAGTTTCCATGCACCAAAGAACAAATTCCTTTACTGTAGAATTTTAAATGAAATTTCCACATATCTTAGAGTAAATATTCTTCCTGCAGCTTTTTTTTTAATAAAAATTTTATTCCTGCAATTGTTATAACTACATAAGATTTATTCCAAAAGGGGGTTGACTTCTGGTATGCTTCTGGTATAGTTTCAGGAATGCCTACGGTATTTTGCTAAATAACACTGTTTTCCGTTTTATTGAATTGGGGCTCTTTCCATGTAAATGCGTTTGCATACTTGGAAAAAAAGATAATAAAGATACGTATGAAAGTGAACTTAACCGAGAGTAGATGTCTAAAACGAAGAATTCAAAAAAATCTTTTCTTTTTGAAGAGATTGAAGCTGGTAATTATAGTTCATCAAGCAAGATTCACTTTTAAACATGCACAGATTATTCTTGAAATAAGGAACTTATTAATCATTCTCATCTTTGGTCGCAGTTAATGAATGATTCCATTGTTTTGGTAGTTTAAGCAATACATCGATCTAAGCCATTTGAGTTTGAGATTAACAATTTCACGAGCATGGACATGGTCAAGAATGCATGGTAACTTTTACGTTAGCTGGTCTGTGTGCCATCTTATGGAACAAAACAAGACTATGAAACATTCAGGATGAAGAAGACATGACGTTCCTTGGATAAAAAAGTGAAACGTCAGAAATTTTAATCACATTTCTCCACATCATGAAGCAAATAGATAGAAATGAAGGATTTTTTGCAAAGAAGAAAAGAGGGATTTTGTTAGCGCAAAGCCTCAAAATTTCTGACTTTACCTCGTCAAATGTACTAAAAGTTACCGCTTCAAATAGAAGCTGATGATGGCATTTATATGTTTACAGCTCAACATAGACGGATAAGGCAAAGCCGAGCTAACAAACCTAATACAATCTCGTTTTTACAAAAATGAAGAGATAAAAAGGTTACGTTACCACTTTCAACTCCATCAATCCATCCAAAGGCTGGTAAGTAGCAATTCTGCTAACATTCAAGTCCTTTCCTCCACAACCCAGTATCGCTTCTCTTCCATTCTCAACCAACCACTCGTTGAACAAATCTAACGTCAACTACAGAACACATACAAACGTAATTAGGCACACATACCAAAATGACAAACCCATAAACAAAGCTCACCTTGTTCTCAGCCACTCCAAGTTGCATAATACCATTGGGATTAACCGACGCGTCGTAAGGATCCTTCAAAAGTTTCCTCAATCCAGCATCTTCGGTACACTCATCACTCTTAACTATCGCATTAACTCTACCAGACAAATATGCAGGTCCTCGAGGACTTCTCGGAGACAGTATATTCCTCGATAAAGTCCTATGAAGTCCATGAAGCTCCGGCGTCGCCTCATTCTGCGAGCTTCCATTGTCAGAGTCATTCGGGTCACTGGTCCGGTTCCGTCTGAAGTAAAGCTGAAGAAAGTAAAACAAAGCACAAGGTATAACTGAACCCAAGAAAAGTCCACCACTGCCTTGAACCACCCCCTGTAACGGTACGATGATTCTCATGGCGGGCCCGCCGCCACCGCTGTGAGTAGAGATCGCTGTTGAGAGCTGGTCTGGGTCGGGCCTCCCGGTGAACCGGGTCCGAGTCATGCTGGCAAAGGCAGAGGCATCTGAAAGATTAAAGCCGGAGAGCCTGTGGTATGGTTTAATTAATTAAGTGGGTCATAGTCTGGGTCGACCGGACCACGCACAGAGGAGACGGTTGGGGTAGAGCAGAAGAGATGGCTGGTGCTTGGGAATTCGGGGCTTTGGGATTTCATATTTAATTCGAATTATTTTTTTAGTGTAATATTTATATTTTGTTTGTACGCAAAACGCCGTTCCTCGTTAGAGGGAGGCAACGAGCGTTTTGGATCTAGTCGTTGGGATTTTTCTTGGAAAATGGTTGGTTAGTATTTTTATGGAAAATCTTTTTTGGTTATTATATTAAGGCAGATTTGGAGCCAAAAACAAAAAACAAATAAACATAAAGCATATCTCGTGGAATTAATTAAAGCTTTGCTTTAGACATGCCTATTAGTTTGCCATTCTTTTATGACCATATCGCGAGTTTGAATTCAATTATTCACGTTTATTAGATTTTATTAGATTTTTTGTTAAAAATAAGAAACTTAATAAATTATTTGTGCAAATATTCTCAACAAAAATTATTTTTTATTGAAATAAATATTTTTTAAATCTAATTTTTAGCTATTCTTCTAGTGTTATCATTAAAAAAAATAAAACTCTCATTTTTTTTGTTGATGAGTGGCATTCAATTTTATTACAATAATTGAATTAAATAATCGAATTTATATTTTTTAAAATTATATATATATATATATTTTAAATATAAAAATTAAAAAAAACAATACATAAATATATAATACAGAGTCTAAAAAAACATATAAAATTAATTAAAAAAGAAAGAAAAAAGAACCAAACTAACTTTAAGTATGAGGGCTCATGATGCATTCCA
Organism: Pinacopodium congolense; assembly: GCA_028565735.1. Taxonomy (NCBI): domain Eukaryota; kingdom Viridiplantae; phylum Streptophyta; class Magnoliopsida; order Malpighiales; family Erythroxylaceae; genus Pinacopodium; species Pinacopodium congolense. The sequence continues at coordinate 18,411,366 of JAOXYD010000135.1, read as the reverse complement.
TGATCAAGAAATGTGTGTCCATTTTCTGAGCCTCTTACGGCTGTAAATATTTTGCTTCAGCCACGGGCTCTAACGCCATTTTGATTTTTTTTTTCCCTTCATAGTGGGGTCTGTTTCAGCTTTCTGGAAGTAAGGCATCTTTCTAGAGATCCAATTACTGGACGGCACATTTGCATCCTCATAATTGCTCGGTGATTAAGTTAAAGCCTAATCGAATGATGTTCAAGTTAAAAGTCTCACTCATAATAGTATCATCATGATCAACAATAAGTAGTGGACCTTATGCATTATTTTTATTTGCCGTCAAATGTGCCTTTGGATTAGAAGATTTATGAACGTATCATATGGGTAGCACGTTAGATGTTAAAACAAGGGTTTTAAAATAGTTTATTGTACTGAATAAAGGTTAGGAGATATTTAGGGTTGTTTGGTAAAGTTTATGTTTTTAGTTTTAGTTTTAAACACAGAAATAAAAAAGATAACACACTAATACAGCACAGAAATTGAGGACAAAACATAAAAATCAATACAAATATATAAAAACTACAATTAAAAATTACAACTCATAACAACACCAAATGACTTAAAAATTAAATGCCTCCACAAACCAAAGTCCATAGATATCCACAACTCAAATGGAACAAGAAAACGAGGAAGCAGTACCTGCGACTAAAATTGAAAATCCTTCTCAATAATATATAATCTAAAAACACATTAAAAAAAAGGGGGGGTTAATGAAGGAAGATTGGAATGAAAAGAAAGAAGGTTGCAGAAGGCAAGTCTTTCTTTTATGGTATGACTTATTCGTACACGGATTGTTGATGTGTTGACAAAATGGGTGAATCTTGTTAGATAGGTCTCTCAAATACATGGTGGTGTGGTTGGGTTGGAGATTGATGGTTACAGTATTAGCTCCAAGCCTAGGAAAATTCCTGCTGAAATTATTACGATTTGTCTCATTCCCTTGCAGTCTGCTGAATACTAATCTTGTAGAGAATGGTACTGGGCATTTAGATGCTAACTCTTGAGAAGAACAATTGTTCAAAGCCTATCATGCAATGCAACAACTTGCACGCATTATATCTGTTAATTGCTTAGAAGAAACAGGAAGGGCGCAAATGATATGTCTCAGTTGTAAGAATAATGGAGAAAATACAAATTTGTCAGTATCATGCCCATTTTCTTTGGTTTTCTTATAGTTAGTGTGCCACTATCACGCATGTCTAGGTTCAACGTACATTAGTTATATCAAATTTCATGGGCAAATGGGCCTAAATCTTGTTAAATATTTGACTTGATTGGACCATGAATCCATATGACAATAAGTAAGGCCCAAGGAACGAGCTCAGGCACTGCTTCGTCCATATTCGGAGCCATAAAGATTGTCCGATCCATCACTCAAAATCTTAAATGGTTGGTTTGTTATTATTGATGATTGTGATTTTTATCATAATTTTTTGTATTTTTTATCAATTTTTGTGTTTTTTTATTTTTGTATTATATTAATATATTATTTTTTTAATTTTTATACTAAATTTTTTTAATTTTTATATCTAAAAAAAATCAGAAACCACAATTTAAAAGTGAAGTCATACAAAACAGGCCTAAACTGACATTTTTTTACGAAACTAGTTTCAGTGCTTCATAAAATGGCATATGTTTCTAACTGTTGTCAGTGCGACCAAGGTTTCAGGAGACAGACAAACTGAGAAAGGTATCCAATGTGGAACCTGTGATAATATTGAATGAACATTGCCCTCAATTTGTGTTCCCGAATAAATGAGTAGACATAACATTTAATAGCTTCTACTACTCCTCCTACTCCCTCACAGCTCTCTGAAGCACTGATTAAAGTTCACAGCCTACCCAATACGAAATTTTCCTCTTCTTTCAAGCTACTCACTTCCCAAAACAATTTTTTCACTTATATACCATTACAGGATCTACAAGACTTTGGATTGAGAATTTCCTAAAAAGTAACTATTGTACATGTAGAAGTTGCCCACGTAAGAAACCATCATATTTCGCCTGCCACCTACTTTGGATCTTCCCCAATTAACTACTCCACAATGCAGGCTTAGATTCCAGAGTCTGTTATCACAAATGAGACAATTTAAGCGTCTTGCCACCTACGGACTCCCTTACCATTTGATGTCAAAATTGAAGTTCAGTAGTGACTTTCCGTGAGGGCTCTAAACTCTCCCAGTGTCGTTTCTTCGTCAGGCTTGCAGGTAAATTACATGCTACTTATAACTACCTTAATCTTATTCAGAAAGTTCTACCGGTTAAGACAATTCTTTCCCACTCGCTCTCAAACTACGGCTTTTAAACAAGAATGTGTAACTAGTCAATAATGAAAATCATATTTTCTTTTTTTTTAACAAATTTCTTTTAATTATTTTGCTCTCTGCATGCAACTCATGATAAATCAATATAGAGATACGAAACTTCTCGAAGTATGACTATACAAAAAAAAAAGTGTAATATTATTATGTATAGGTCAAGAACAAAAACTAATAACTAGTTGGTCCAACTTGTACTTTATATGGTGTTTTAGAAGCAATTAGTTTACCATTTATTTTTATATACGCTAAGTACAAATCCAGCGCATTGGTTTTAATGCAGATTTTACCCAAAAGTTCCGTATCCATAAATATATTGTTGACCGAAACTTTTTGTAGTTTCGCTTATCACATCCGAAGATTGTTCTACATTCCACTTCTACCCTCGTAATACTCTCCCTCTCAATTTTTGAATTTGCATCGGGAGGGCCCCCAACACCACACAAGATGCACATGCTAGACAAACGAATAAAACCGTTAGTGGCACTCTCGAAAATTTTGTCCAATCACAAGGGCAACTCCGCTACCCGCCGAAATTTCAGACGCTTCCACAGTAGCCCACCCCCCAATGCTTAATCTCATTATCATATCTAGACATTTTTAGCCCTCCTAACCATGCCGTAAATGTTTCAACTCAAAAGTCCTGTCACTAACTCGTTAGGGGCAAACTCGTCCTATAGTTCAAAATCTCCGATCGTTACAACTTAGACAGCCCAGCGCTATAAATAACCCCGTAAAAGGAAATTTGAACCCACCAAATCGCCGGGCTA
>JAOXYD010000135.1:18393598-18408163 GCA_028565735.1 Pinacopodium congolense | reverse complement strand
TTTTTCAAATAAATATCATAAAAAACTAAAAACAAATGCTAACTTTTTATTTCCTCGGATGCTACAGTACTGCAGTAGGAGCAGAGTAGTACCTGAGCTAAGCTCTCCGCGAAGTCGACGGCGTTGATTCCACAGATAGAAAGGGCAAGTTTTCAGAGAAATAGAGTGTGTGTGTGTCTCTGTGAGAGAGAGAGCGAGAGCGAGAGAGAGAGAGAGAGAGATGGAAGATGAGGACATGGAGGTGGAGCTAGTGTTCGAGGCGCGTGAAATCGATCCTGATTACGAATTTGATGCTGCGATGTTTTTCGATTTCACTCACGAGGAGTCACTCGCGGAGGCGCTTGAGGCTGAGCGTTGGTTCGAGTCTGCTCTGAGCTATCCTCCATCGCGTGAGTTCTTAAAAATCCCCAACTTTTTAGTTTAAACCTGTTTTTCATTTTCTGACTTGAAATATTTAAGAGTGTTGAGTTGTTGTGTATCAGCTTTTGTAGCAAAGTTGTTATTGAGAGAGGAGAGCATCTTGGAGGGCATTAATCACTCGACAAATGATGAAGTTGTTGAAGACCATGAGGCTTTTACTGATTGTGATGGTAAAGCCGGTGGTGCTCAGGGCCCAGAAGTTTCCATATTAGAGGTGGACATTGGAGGTACTAACTACGGTGTTTGGCTAAGGAATATTCAACTTTTTAATTTTGTTATAACACCTTTCTTCGTCCCTTGAGCGTTATAGTGTCTTACCAGGAGTAAAATAAATCCCACTTCATGTGAAAAATATTGCACTATAATCTGCTTCAATATGAAAGGAAAGACTGTAATGATTGGAGGGGAAGTTTGGGACATAAAGGTCAGAACTTACGTAAAACATTATGTTCTCTCACCTTAAAGTTCGACTACTTTGACATTAAGCAAACTTGTCGGGCCTCACGAAGAAATCTTCTTAATTACTTGGATCAAAGATAAAATATTTTGTTGAGTAATTACAAGTAGGAATTCAGAAATAATATCATCATTTTTATTCAGACCATGCGGCAAATTATGGTGGGCTTTACTTTGAAGTGTCATATTTTTACTTCAAAATGTGAGGAGTGTATGGAGGAGTCTCTGCCAACTTATGCCATGGTACTTCAAATCAAAATTGATTCTAGCGTCAGAATTTGCATTGGATGATTTATTCTCTAACAATCATTTTGTATGAATTGTCTCAGCAGAATTGTTGATACAGTGATGATTGGAATAGGTATTATGTGTTTCTATGTGTCCGCTGTTTATCTAAGCTGCTACCTGCCCAGACTGTAATCATGTTTATTGTTAAGTTTGGTTTCTTCTTATATTGCCTCGTCTTGCTTGTAGGTTACAATTGTACATCCAACTTTAAACCCAAAGTGAAGGTGAAGTCTAGTGTCAAGCCAAATTTTCCTAGGACTTCAACTTTGATGAAACCTACGGCTAGCATATTAGCTAAGCAATATCGACCTCCTCAAGCTTCTCGTTCCAGGTGATTTTTGAACTGATTTTTTAATTGTGCCCATAACTTGAAAAGGCATGTTTACAAATAATACTCTGAATAAGCAACTTTAGCTTCTCAAACTGGAAACAGTTATAACCCACTTGTTAAATTGTTTTCGATTTTACTTGGGCATGTTTACTATTGTTTTCTGTACTTTTGTACTTCATGCTTTTTATCTTATTTTATGTATGTATATGCCATAGGGATTCTTTTTCTTTTCATACATCAAATACTAAAACCTGCAGTCAATTCAACATTATTTCAAGAAGATATACTGGGTTGAAATCTATGGTCATTTTTTGGTGTTGACTGTTTCTTACTATTATATTACCTGATTATCAGATTTCAGATGTTATTTGCTCAGAAAGACAGAAGTTTCGGTCTTTCTTCTTTGGTTGAAAGTCATGCTGCTAAGCGACAGAAGCTAGAGGGCGGTCTGTTGCGTAAGGTATTCACATTTTTTTGTTTTATTTACTGACTAGTTTTGGGTAGTGTTTTATTGAAAGTGAGTTGTGCAGGTGAATGATGGTTTATCAATGAATGCCTAAGTAGCAGTTCTTTCATGGAGTTAGTATTATGTTTGTAATGCTTATGAGTGAACAATTTTCTAAATGATACATGTTAACTTTTAGCCTGGTGCATACATCTGCTTGCAAATCAGGAGGTGGGTTAATTTTAGTATGTACATGCCTGGTGATTTAACATGGTTCATTGAATGTTGGTGCATTGCATTATTCCTTCCAACTACCTGATCGTGTGGGAACTAGTTCTGATAACTGACGTTGTTTTAAATTTCCTTTTTGTGATTTATTTATCAGGTTGGTGATATAAAACAACAAACTGATTTCTTCCATAAGGCACCCAACAAGGTATCACTGACGTTTAAGTTAGCTGAATTTATTCTACTACTTATCATGGCTTTTATTTTGTACGCCTTCTTGATATGTAGAATATGATGAATGTAGGAGAAATAGACAAATTATTACTCTCAATCTCCGTAGTATTACCGCTTCCCTTGAAATTGAAAGCTTGGACCTTTAAAACTTTACCATAATGAATTGTGCCTGATGTCATCACAAACCATTTCAACATCTTGTGGAAAAGGGAAGAAGCCAGAAACTTTTGTGATTATAAAGTTGGTGGCATGGGGAAGCATGAAGTTCCCCAAAATGAAACTTTCACATTTTGAGGAATGTTTTATTGCTTGAAAATCTTTACCGGGAAGAAGTGGGAGGGTTGAACAAATTTATTATTGCATTTCAATTTCTTTCCACTTCGTCTCCCTTGTTTGAGTAGGTTTAAAAGTTAGAAAAAGCTTTAACCAGAATTTTTTTGTGATAATGCAGGATGGTAATTTTGAAACAGCTTCTGCTTTTGCAAAACTAAGGCTTACTATTCCAAGGGAGCCAGAACTTGAAACAGCTCAAAGGGCACAGAGGATGAGGTTTGGTGGTTAATGCATCAACAAATGTCTGTCATAATATCTTGCAATATTTAACTTCTTAATAATCCAGGCCTAAGAGTAACGCCATTCAAGATCAAGTGACAGTTAGGCCTCAAAATTTCAAAGCACGACCATTGAACAGAAAAGTTCGTATCTGAAGATGACTGGAAGAGATCTATGTTGCAATTGGGTTAATTGCATACCCTAAATATTTGCTATTGGTTTGCAGATCTTGAAAGCTCCTTCATTGTCTCTCCCAAAGAGAAGCACTCCAAAGTTGCCAGAGTTTCAAGTAGGTTTTCAACTTTCATAAAGTTGCCTTAATACATATTTCTGCTTTGTGCCAGCTTATGATATTTGTTTAGGGGTTCTAAATGAAAAAAACTTTAAACAGTTTTCAGGAACCAAGTCTCTTGTCTTTAAAGTTGTATCTGACATTAGGTTCTATTTCTCAGGAATTTCACCTGAAGACCTTGGAGAGGGCTATGCAGCATGGCTCTGGAGTTTCATCTTTCTCCGTCCAGTTGAATGATTCCGACAAGGTTGCTTAGAATTCAAATGATCCATCTGTTTTTTTTTTTTTTCTGTTTAATCAACAATTTATGATCAGACATCTGTAAATTCTGAAAGGAACATTGAATCTTGCTATTTCAGGGGTTTGATAAACATGGTACTGTACCTGTTGCAGCAAAGGGAAAGAGAGAATCTACAAGGTAGTCTCCATGTCAAGCTTTGAACAAGTAATTAAAAATACTTAATCTAAGTATAATATGTGTAACAATGTTTACCTAAAACTTTCAAGAGTTACAACTATCAATCCCAGAACTATGGATGCACAAAAACAGGATGCATGTAGTACGACACATCTATTTAAAGCTCGTCCCCTAAATAAAAAGGTAATGTATAAATTAGGTTATATTTTTTGATGTTTGTACAATTATGGAATTAAATCTGTCTGTTCACAAATGAGTTCAGATACTTTCAAGTAAAGGAGATCTTGGTGTTTTCAGAAATAGCAAGCGTGAGCCTACAGTACCAGTGGTATTCTTTTGATTTTCTTGTTGCTTATGTGTTCCCCAAAAGTTTGAATTGCCTGTGACAACATATGTTTTAATTTTTGCAGGAATTTAAACTACATACAGATAAGAAAGATCAGCACAATCCACCTGTAGAACTTTTCAACAAGGTAATGCTGAATAGGTGTTTTACTTTTATGCTCACAGATTCAGACTGCAAGATGCATCTTGCATGATGCTGTTGTGGATGGTGACATGATAATATTTAGCCCCTTAATTATAATTTTTTAAGACTCTTATTTCTCTCCTTGATGAATGCTAGCTCTCTCTGACCCCGGGGGTCCAGCCCAATAGTGGATCTCAGTTGCAATTGCCTCGCCCAAGTTGTATTTCCTTAAAGGTTCTCTTTTGTTCCTTCTAAGTCTTTCCTGAATCAAAATAAAAATATATTGTTGATCACAATTTCTGTTTTGCTTATTGGGTTTATAATTTTTTATTGATGTAAGGGTTCAAAAGAAAACATATTGAATACTTTGGAAACAGGCAATAAGGTAAGCAGAGGAACTTTCAAAGAGCATCATTGTTGAAGCTCTAAAGTTGTTTACTTTCTTCGTCAACCTCATATGTCAAGAGGCTGGAGTCTTTTCTTCCACTTGTTGCCTTGATCCCGCGCCAAAAAATTTGATTATAATTTCTTCTTTTAGGTAACGCAGCTAGGGAAAGAAAGGCCATCTATATTTGGTGGAAAGCAGATTCAATGTGGGAACAGTGACGTTGGAAACCAATTCAGCATGAGGTATGGGCCTTATCGATGCATGCTATCTGCTGTTTTTTTTCCTTATGCTGCATTATGTTTAGTGATCATATCTATGAAATTTTATAGAAGCTTGGGCATCCGATGAGAGTTGGAATTCCAAAAGGGATTTCTGCATCACATGATGATGAGCTTCAGATCAGACGTCTGAATATAATTCAGATGTTAGGTAGGCAAACATCACATAATACGGGATAGATCAGCCCCAGTTTTTGTTTAAGAAAATGATGGAAGGTGGCTCTGAAGAAATGGAGCTCACCACATTTATGTAAAGCTAATTTCCTGTCCTTAATCCAATAAATAGGTTATACGGCCAGTGTTGTACAGCCATTGAGGTCTTCGCCTCCTTACCATACCATGTTCATCTTTTTGGAGAATGAAATAACAAATTTGATGTTAACAGTGAAACTTGGTCAAGTTCTTAGACGAGGATACAAAAGGATTTTATTGTTCTTGTTTGCCGAAGAAGAAAAATGATGGAAGTTTCTGAAGAAATGGATCAAACACATTATTTATTTATGTAAATCTAATTCCTGTACTTAATTAATACGTTGGTATGGTCCAGGACATTTGATGAATCAAAGGATTTTGTGGTTAAAGATAGAAGAATTAGCAAGCCATTTAAGAAATTTCAGGCATAAATAAATAAAGGATTCGACAAGGGGCTCGGGGGCTCACTTGGGATTACGTGGATTTTTGCTTTTTTTTTAATGATAATTTTTAAGAATGTATTTTCACTCAGTAAATTTATAAGATAATGTAATAATAATTTTTTAAATGATGTAAAAGTATAATAGTAAATTTATATAATTTAAAATATTTAATATTAATTTTATCTTTGAAATAAAAAAAAAGAGGTTGGAGCTCAGAGGAGGGCTCCACCGTCCACCCACGGAGTCTGCCTAGTTTTTCCCGTAAATAAATATGTGTCTTAACACCAGAGGATTTTGCATTTGTTACTTTTATAAAGAAAAAGAAAAACGACATCGTGCGTCTTTTGTTTTCTTTTTGTCAGCTGATAAGACAATCAATTGTAGGCTGTTTGGACATGTTCAGGCACACCTCTTAATTTGCCTGTTCAGAACTTTTACAATTTTACAGATTTGTTAATTTTTTATTTTCATTACAATATATCCTATAATTTAATTATAATTTTTTGTTTTTAATATAATTTTTAATTTCTATTTTTACTTTTAATTTCTAGTTTTATTAAAAATATATTCCATTGAAATTTATAACTATTAAATACAAAATAAATCTAATTTAAAAAAATATACACTAGTTAATATATTATATTTATCATTTTAATATAAAAATTTTATTTATAAAAATTGTTTAAAAAATATAAAAATTAATTTTTATTTACAATTTTCTGTTTATATTTTTATAAATTTATAATTACATTTATAAATAAAAATGAAATAGAAATATTTTTATTATTAATTTTATATTTAAAATTTAAATTTAAATTTTAAAAGGAAACCAAAACAAACAGGCCTAAGGAACCTCCTACTTCTGATTCTGCGAGTAGTACAAGTTTCCGAAGGAGACCTTCCTTTCTCAGTAAACCCTAGCGCAGCGAGGGGAATGATAAGTGTAATTTCACTTTGAAAGCAACACGTTTTGTACTAAATTTTTAAAAGACTGACTGAATTTTCGATAATTTGCTTTCGTTAGTTATTTTAATAATTGAGCACAATTAAATTAGGATATTATTTTTTAATATTTCTAAAAAATAAATTTGCTAATATTTAAATATTTTAACCTTTATCATTGATTCAACTTTAATTAAATTTTTTTTCTTTTGGTTTAGGTTTTAAATTAAAAATGAAATATTTCTCTCTTTCGTTATTGCAGCCTTATTTGGTGGAGTCTCCGTTGTATCCTCCAAGTAGTTGATTTCATTTTCGGTAGTTGGCATCAAAGCATAGACTGGCTCTAAAGATTTGGGTAAAGAGTTGAAATGTTGCTTATTCTTTCTTCTGCTTATTTCCATTTTTGTTCGAAGTGTGCTTGTTTAAACTATTGCAACGTTGTTTGTTTGCTTTAATGGTAAATCACTTTGACTTGTTCATTTGGTTTTGTTTCTCTAATGACAGGGCTGCTGGTTTGATCAATTGCCTCAAGTATATCTCCACCTGTAAACCGCCTCATTATAAGTCATCAGCTTTGTTATACTCTCCAGGTGTTTGATAAAATGCTTCTCTCAGCATTGTTCTTGTCCCAGGCATAATTTCTTTTTCATTTGCATTTAAGAAACCTTTTGTTAATAGCATACATCACATGTTGTACGAAATAATCAAAGTAATTTGTAATATATTTCTTGGGTCCATATTTTTCTGATGCTGAAAATCAATATGAGCTGTTGCGCATTAATTTTCTTTGACTTGTGGCTTTTACCTTCACAAAACTACTGTTCCCGTATCTAGCCGTTTTGTTTTGTGTGCTTGAGCTTGATCAAGGGAATTATACTACGCTTCCAAAAGAAGCACTCTAGCCGGTTAAGCTGTGCCTAAAATCTTCCTTATCTAGCCGTCTTGGTTTGTGCGCTTGAGCTTAATCAAGGAATTCTACAACCCTTCCAAAGGAAGAACACTTTAGTCAGTTAAGCTCTGCCTAAATTCTTCCTGGCACCGTGTTACTTGCTTTTTTCTTATTGTGTTGATACGACAATTAACCATTTGTAGCAAGCAGTGCATTTGCGTGTCTCTTTTAATATGTGCGCTTGCTTTTATGTGTTTTTTCTTTTCATTTTTTTTCTTTTTGTGTGGGTTTCTGTCTTCATATTGCTCCAATTAGCAACCTGTTTTCCATGTTTCCTATCTGATGGAAGCCAGCCTCAGATTTAGTAGCTAAAACTTAGCTCTTCAATGATGTTAACCAGCACAGGCACTTTCAATCTGATTTATTATGACTTTGTATCTCTCATAAGAACCAACATGTTATGTGGAAGTATATGCAAAGGCTCGGATTGCTTTTTATGAACCTCAGATGGACAGTTGTATAAACAGGGTTTTAAGTAAATGAGAGTGAAGAAGCTGGCTCACTGCAGTTTGATTTTAGGACATCTTAAGACCACCTGTAGTTCTAGCTTCTCAATGTTAACAGTTTTAACATTGGTGTGCATGTACTTGTATGACCTGTTTAAAGACAGTCGATTGATGACAAATTCTTTCTTTACTCAGATGTTAATGTGGTTCTTTATTTCAAAACCATTGCTGAATTTCCTATCATTGCAGACTCTCTTCTCGTTGTTGTGAAACAAGATTTCATAGTAATTGAAGAATGACAGTTTTGAAGAGGTATGTACTGAGGTTGTTTATATCATTGAAGTACATTACAGCAAATGTTGTAGATAGAAACAATGGGAGGATTGTTGCAACAGCATCAACAGTTGAACATTCAATAAAGAATTCACTGGAATGTGGTCGGTCATGCAATGCGAAAGCTGCAGCAGTTGTTGGAGAGGTATTGGCTATGCGACTCAAGGTGGAAGGCCTTGAACAGGGGCAGGGACGAGGGATCCATGCTGATGTTAACAAAGAACTTGAGAAAAAAGGTTTTAAAAATAGCACCAAAATTTGGGCTGTTGTCAATGCCCTAAAAAATAATGGTGTAAAAGTCATACTTGATGATAATGATAACCTGCCTTGACTGAACTTTGAGTTAACTCTGTCCCTTTTCACTTTTTGTTTTTGTATGCCTTGTACAAATGTTGATAAAATGATGTTAAAGTTTTGCTTATTTTATCTTCATGCTGGGCTGCACGACAGGGGTTTTTTGTTTTCGAGTCGGAATTATCTAATGCAATATCGAGTTCCATATCCATTATTTTGAATTTTCTGGGAAGTCTACTCAGCTAAACTTTTCTCCACCAAAAGTTTGTTAAAAGAACTGACCCCCCTTTTTTAAGTAAATGACTAGCCTAAATTTAAACCCTGAAACTCCAAACACCATGTTTGAAGGTTTGGAATTGTTGTAAAGGCAAAAGTGTTCTTTTAATTTTAGGATTTTAACAAATGTTTAAATTCAATTTTAATGTTTGACAGCATTTAAATTAAATTTTAATATTTTTAAAATTTTTAAATTTTTTTAATGTTTTGCAAATGTTTCGGCTTCTATTATTTTTAATTGGTTTATTTGTATATTAGATCCCACATAACTACATGATTTTGTCATGTGACATTTTTTTTACTAAGTTATTAATATGAGCTCCACTTTTGCCACATGGCAGTGGGTCTATTAGTTGCATCATGGGGCACGGCTTCTATTTTTATGTTGAATGACGTTGTTTAAGAAATTGTTATATTCCTTAAACGACACTGTTGTATACTCTTGGAGTTAAGAAAAGAAACAACGTTGTATCTATAAAGCCTTAATAACATGTAGTGTTTTGAGTATCGTTTTCAAAATAATTAATTAAATTATATGAAATTTATGACATTAGAAAATTAAGACATAGGGGAATGAAATTAATTAATAAGATTGCAGGTCAATGTAGGAAATAAAGGAAGAAGAAGAATCGATATGTAATTTTTTTAAAGTTAATATATGGACTAATTGGATTCAGGCATGTATAGACCAATTGGATTAAGACATGTGTGACCAATAATAATGAAGTATATGTGTGGGTCTTGAAAGTTTTAGAATTTGGATATGGATAGGGGGATGCACAACATTCTAAGTTCAGATTTTTCTTCTCTTCATTTCCCCTTGTTTATCCCATAATTTTAATATAAGAAATTAAGTCAATCTTATGTGGAAATCAAGTTAGCAAGTCAAGCAAAGCCAAAGAAGAATAGAAGGGAAGGAAATGCAATAAAATACCTACTTTGTTAATTTTCAGGTTTGGGATTTCATTTAATTGATGTGGAATTGTTGCTGAGGTGTTGCTTTGGTATTATTTTGGTCTTATCTTAGATAGAATTGGTTAAACATGAAAAAAGAGTATTGTGTAGTGGAATTCTGTCTAGGGTTTGTTTAAGCCAATCAAGTTGTTTGAGTCATAACTAAGCCTAAAGACCCTCAAATTATGTGATTTTAGTTGTATATGAAACTTAAGACATAGAGATAAATATATATAGAAGAGACTTTGATTTAATTTTTCCTCTATAACCTTGAAAATTAAGGTTAAAAAGGGTGACTTGATGTTGCCCTTGTTTCGGAACAACTTGTGATATTTTGTTTATATCTCATGACTTAGAAGCCTAAATAGCTTGATTTTTAATGCTATAAAAGTTACATACAAAGGGCAAAATTTTTTAGAAGGCTTCGAAACCCAGTTCTAAATTTTTCTATATACATATTAAGGAAAAAGTAGTGGTATGAACGGAGAGAGAGTTTGTCATGACTGTGACAATTTTTTTTCTTACTGACTCTTATCTCAATCTTTTTGAATGTGAATGAGACCTTTCAAATACTTCTAAATAAATGCAATAGGAGTTATCATGTGTGAATAGGGTGATTGAACGATAGAATTTAAGATTGAGTATAATGCATTTCGAAGAAAACGTACTGGTACGTAAATGATTGACATGCATATTTATTACTCATATATATATATATATAGTATGATTATAAAAGTGTGACTTTAACACCCTCTTAATGGTGATAAGTTATGACTCACATGAATGAATATATATACAAATTTTATGATCTGAAATATATTTCATATGATTTGTTAATATATGAATTGTGAAATTTACAAATGGTTAAAAGAAATGTTATAGTGCATGCTCTATTGTCTTAGTTGTGGATAAATAGGCATGCCTACAGAGTGACAGTTTAGTTGTTACAGTTTGACACCACCGGTGTCCATAATTTGATACCTTTGGGTATCCACAGTTTGATATCTTCTGTTGAACCAAGGAAGATTTCACTCAATTTTGATGATGACAAAACATCCTTTTTAACTAATATCTTTGCTAAGTGTATTTAAAGATAGGTTTGGTGAAGAAAATGAAGTTTAGATAAATATGGACGCCTACAGACTGAGGATCAGTTGACTGAACTACATCATTTAGAGTAGCATCGGTCAATCAAAGGAGGATCAGTCGATCGAACGAATGAGCCATTTAGGGTGCTCTGCTAACCAAATAAAGAACGGTCAACCGAGAGAAGACCAGTCGATCGAAGGAAGATCAGTCAACCAAATGAACAAATTTTAGCAAATCGGTCTACTGAACGTTAACTATCAGTCAACTGAATAAGGCACAATGGTCATATTGTTTAATGGATAGAAGATTTGTCCAACGGATAGAAAATATATCTAACGGTAACAAGATGTCAAATGGTCAAAAGAAATTAATTAAGCCAACGGATACTTCAACAAGCGACGGATACTCCAATGGCTACTTCAATATTTCTGCAATATAAATAGATGAAGAAAGTAAGAAGAAACACACAAGAGTATTACACAAAATACAAGTTTTATAAGTTTGATCAAGTGTTTTTGAGAGTTTGAGTTATATACATGTTTGAGGGTTATTAATTATCAAGTTTGTGAGAAATTTGTGATTTTCTCTACTTGTGAGAAACTGATTTTTTATTTCGAGATTATTCTTAAGTTTATAAAAAGAATTTGTCAAAAAGGTTATTCTTGAGCCTTGAAAAGAATAGATGGTTATACTTGAGCAAAAAAGGAGATGTAAGTTTGTTATAAGCTTTAGACTTTATATTTTATAATAATCATTGTTAATTTCTAGCACCCTTTATTTCATAATTGTTTTTACTTAACTTCCGCAAAGTATTGTTTCAATATTTTCATTTTTTTTTCTAAAAGTTTAAGAACTTAATTTACCCACTCTTAGGTGTCATTTAAGACCAACATTTTCAAATATCCACACCTATAGAAAATGTGCAGGCCTAACATAAAAAATAAATTAAAGAGATTTAGATAAGAAATACAGTATGACAACATAAATAATCGGTATATGAATGGGCATTTGCATTTATATTGATAATTTGCATTATTGAGTGTTGAATATCAATGTTCGAGTCTTGAAGGTGAATTTATAGTATACGAAAAATATATATTGAAGTATGTTTGCATTATTCATTTGATTAATTGTGAAATCCTTATTTATATTTATGTGATATTTATAAATGCATGTGCTTGGCGGATGACTGCTATGAGTGGTCATCCAAATTAAGTGTTTCCTCACTATGCTTTCAAGCTTAGCACGCGTGTTAATTCGTGTAGGTTCGAATCATAGGAGTGAGGTATACGGAATATTTGTAGGGACCAAGGCCAACAGTTAGAAGAAATAGTAATTTTGGAATGTGTTTTTCGTTACATATGATTGTACATGTAATAGTTAAAGGAAATTGTATATTTTCTTTTGGATTACCATGTAAATGAAAAAAATGTTTTATTAATATTAAATAACAATGTTAAGCATCAAGAGTTTTGTAATGTGTATATATATATCGCATTGAACCGAAATGCACGTTGTGAATGTATGTATAGGATATGGATGGTTGTAAGTTTCGTATAATGGGCGTTATATTTTGTGGTATCAGAGACCAGTTTAGGCGGTTCTGGCCAATAAGAGTTTAGTAATGTGTGATAGAGTTTGATCTTGTGTTGGCCTAATCTAGATGTCCTTGTTTTCTTATCGATAGTAGAGATAGAAAGATCCTGTGAAGCTGAGGAAGAGTCAACTAGTATGGTAGGGGGGAGATCAGTCATATTTGGGTCTTCTTAAGCCTCTAAGGGGTGAAGTACCAGTATTATCAGTACTTGGGGAGATATTTCTAAAGCTTTTAGATGATATGGTGAGATTAATGGACATAATGACAGTGCCTAAAGCTCCCATAGAAGCTTCCATGCATTCATACATTTTCACTAGAAGAGTGTGTGGTAGGATATTGTCAGTAGATCAACTAGCCTATAATATACATGTAACTAGTCCGTTGGGCTATAGTGTATATGTGAATAGAGTGTATAGAGACTGTCCTATTATGATCTATGGGAAACAATTCATTGCTGATTTAATAAAACTACCTTTCCATGATTTGACTTGATCTTGGGTATGGATTGACTATCCAAACACTAAGCTATAGTTGATTGTGGGTTGAAAATAGTTGTGCTAAAATATTATGATGGTTCAGGAATAGTGGTGCATGGTACTCAACTTAGTCCTTTAACTAATGTAATATCAACCATGCAAGTAAGATGACTTCTTAGAAATAATTGTAAGGCGTATTTAGCTTTAATACTTGATTTAATAAAGGGAGAAGGTGAATTTACAAGACTTACCAGTAATAAATGAGTTTCTTGACGTATTCCTGGAAGAATTACTAGGTTTTCCATCAAAGAGGGAGGTAGAATTATTTATTGAAATTATACTCGATACTGCTCCTATTTCAATGCCACCTTATAAAATGGCTCCTACAGAGTTAAAAGAGTTAAAAACTCAGTTATAAGAGCTTTTGGACAAGGGTTTTATCTAGTCCAATGTGTCACCATAGGGAGCATTAGTTCTTTTTTTCAAAAAGAATGATGACACCTTACGAATGTGTATAAATTATTGATGAGCTCGTCGCAAGCTATCAAATACCAAATTCCTAACTACCTAAATTATACAGTAATGGTGAGTTAGAGTTGAACCACAGAGAGTCAAGATGCAAATGTTATTTCAAATGTTGTAAGAAAAAGAAAAGAAAACACCATGAAGAGATGAAAGCAATATAAACTAAGATGCAAAAGACATAAACAAAAAGACAAACACAAAGCAAGTTTATAAAAGATAACTAACAATAGCAAAGAAGTAGGTTGGAGATATCTTTAAGATTTCGGGATGATCATTGATCCTTGAATCTAAATAATAGGTACTTTAGTCATGGTGATAGCCTATAGGCTCGAACAAGTTCTCAAGCCCTCAGTTCCTCTAAATTAGGTAAATCTAACAAGCTCTAGAAATGCCCTTATGCCCATCTATAATCTAGAATAAGCTCTCTAGATTTAATAGTGAAGATGCTTTAGGTATTAAGGAACAACTAACTTAGGCCGCCTACTCACAAGATCGGAAGGTATAACCTAAAGGTATGTGACCCTAAGTTGATTAAGTATCCTAACAAATTCAACTAACCTATAGCTATTTTCAGGAATTGCTATGGATTATTATGTATCACATGCTTAACCCTAGTTTTTGGATTAGGAAATTACCTAAGGGTGATCAAGCCTAGAGATAACCCCTAATTCATGACATTTAACTTAAGTTCCAAACTAACTAAGATAAACAAGCATCTAATTAAGCACACTTCAACTCCATTCTCACAATTTTCATCCTTTCATCCTTCTAATATGTCCAAACCCCTAAAAGAACTAGCCACACATGATTAAGCTACCTAAAATAAAGATTAAATGAACATAAATCGTACTTAATTAATTAAACCAAAAGCTGGAAAATTTAAACACTTAATGAAAAACACAATTGATCACTTAAACTAATACAAATTTAAGTTAACTAAGATATTAATTAATTAGCAAAAACCTAATTTAACAAAGTTCAAATTAATATTCTAACCGAAAATTACAGCACCTATTACTTGAACAAAAATGAAATGTACTTGAATTAAAACCTAAAAACAAGCATAAATTTTGAGTTACCAAGCATCAATAAACTAAGGGTATTATGAATAAACTAAAATCCATGGAATAACACTTCACCCAAAATGAATTTTAACCAAAAAAAATCTAAAAATATTAAAATCTAAAGGTTAAACAAGAAAGATAAAAGCTGGAAAATTAATATAAAAATTTTAAAAATACACAAAAAAA
>JAOXYD010000135.1:18363875-18383922 GCA_028565735.1 Pinacopodium congolense | reverse complement strand
ACGACATCTATAATGCATCGAGTAAAGGGTGTGAGGCCTGTATAAAATATGTCCACTTGTTTCCAAGTATTAAAACCATGGCTAGGACACTTCACTAGTATTTCCCTATATCTTTCCTATGCCTCATATAAGCTCTCATTTTCATATTGCATAAAGGATCTAACTTTGGTTTCCAATTTTGCAATTTTTACAGGTGGGAAAAACTTAACAAGAAACATATTCATTAACTCGTTCCATGTTGTAATGGAATCGGGTAGGTGAGTATTAAGCTATGATCTAGCATTGTCTCTAAGAGAAAGAGGAAATAATTTTAACCTAATAACATCTTCAAAAACCTCATTACTCTTGAAAGGTTCACACCTATCGAGAAAGTTCTGTAAGTGTTCATTTGGATTTTTAAGAGTTGTTGCACTGAGTTAAGAAGCTCCAATGATTAAGATTATACTACAAGGGATTTCAAAATTATTGTCATTGATCCTAAGCCTCATAATGCTAGACGTGACTTGCCCTCTGTTTCCTAGTGCTAAATCCATCATAGTCAAGGGTCTATCACCCACCAGAGGTCTGTTTTTTATTTGTTCTGGTGGATCCATTTATGATTCAAATGATTATTCCCTAGAAGTCTCTACTCCTATAAATTTAGATGTGTTCACTTGAGTTCCTTTCTTTGGCTTCTTAAGTGATGTCTCAAGTTTCAGATTAAATTCTAACTTCTTGTGTTTTTGTCCTTGAGTAAACATACAAACTAAAGCATAAAAGAAAATAATACAAACTAACTAATCAACAAAAACTCAAAAAATAAAACACATACATTTAAAAAAAATAAGGAAAACAAATTTAAACAATCTAAACAATATAAATAATTATAAAGTAATCTTTACCAAATGGTCCCAATATTTGAATTATGAATAGCATTGTTCTCTGACAACGACAACAAAAAATTGATGGTTGGTCTTTTAAATAGGTTAATTAACTTAAATAATTCAAAATTTATGTTCTTTCAAAATAGTTTTTCTCAAATTGAATTTAAACCAACACTGATGGCAAGTGCACTACTCACAAGTGATATATGGAAATATCTAAATGGTCCCACTTAAAATCTAATCTCCTAGACATGTAATTTCATAGCACAATAATTCACAACAACTATACCTAATAATAAAACTCAAGTGTGCTTTACTAACATTTCCTTCCCCCACACTTAAATGAACCATTGTCCCTAATATTCATAAATCACAAATAAAGTATAAAATGTGAGAGAAAGGAAACGAATACAACTGGATAAAAAATGTAATAATGAAAGCTCTTCGTTGATGTGAATTGCAGCCATCTAAAAATCAAGGATAAAATATCAAAGCACCAGGAATAGAAGAAAACACACAAGAAAAAAAAAACACACTAAAACACACCAAAAGCATGCAAAAAGCATACTATTTTATTGAAAGCATATGAAATCCTACTTCTATGGTTGGGTTGCCTCCTAAAAAGTGCTTCTTTAAGGTTTTTAGTTGGACTTTAAAGTTAGGAAATTTTCAACCTAAGCTTTGGTACAACACCTAATTTCTCATCCTCATCCTTTGAATAATGACAAACCAATTTTGGAAGGGCTCCTATACCAACAAGAAAGGTCCTGAATTTATAAGTCATACCCTTTTGTAACATTTTGGAAAAAATTCAAGGTACCACACTCTTGCTCGCGAATTAAAAGCTAAAATACCTATGAAATCTATGCTCTCAAATGTTACCTTTGATTGTTCATCTATCTTATTTTTAACGACCCAAAATTGATGCTCACAGTCAACAGGTTCAAAAATTGGGTTACCTAAAGTTGATGCTGACTCACCACTCCCACTTGCTAGCTCAATTAACTATACATGGTCAATTTCCCTAATTGATTCTAAAATTTGCTCCATGGTTCGTTGATCATGCTCAGCCTGAGGTTCATAAAGAATTTCTAAAGATTGCTCAAATGCAGCCTTATTGAGCCATGAATAATCAGGATGATCCATCCAATAAGAGTTACACTCATCTATACACTCAGGATACTTTTGACTAGGAAACTGTGAGGGTTGTTCAAAACAAGAAGAATTAAGCCAAGAGTAATTAAGGTATTCCTCATATTCAGGAGTATAGGGTTCAATATGTTTTAAATAATTTGTCCAACTATCGCCCCAGTTAACTTCAGGCTCACACCATTGGTGCTTTTGCCAATGGTCTTGTTGCCTTTACATCTTTTGGATAACTAAAGGAAGTTACCAAAAGACCACTCTCTATACAAAAAAAGATGAAAACAAACAAAACAAAGAAAGAAACTACTAATTTAAACATCAAACAAATAAGAAAAGAAAACAAATCTCTAGAGTAATTGACATCGAGATTCCTAATAATACAATTCACTTTCCCGACAACGGTACCAAAAACTTGATTGCAGTTGGTCACATAGAAAATTAGCTAAAATTAATCTATCTTTCCATGCACAATTTAACGATTTAATTCGAGACCAACATTGGGTAAGTGTCCTAGTCGAATCAAGTAATAAAGTGGAGTATATTTAAGACTCTGAGTATCGATCCCACGAGAAAGTTTATAAGATGTAAGTACTAGGTTAGTCGGATTACAATTATCTAGAGAACACTTAGCTTTATGGTTTAAGAAATAAATAACTAATATCTAATATAAAAAGCCTAGAAAATTTTCAATCAATTATAAAAGAGCTACAGATTGCTTTTCCTAATTTATTTAGTTAAGCTTTGGTGGTTGATGATTTAATTGATGAATTACTGATACTTAATCTAGGGTCTTCTCTAAATCAAAGTAACACTATGGTTAAGACACTGACTTATCTCTATTAGTCCTATCTTAAGGTTTGGTTATGCATCAAACTTAGGTAATAAGCTTAAAGCTTAGGAAGTCTAGTCTTAAATTATCCTAATCTAAGACTAGCAACCTCATCATTAACCAATCTTTGATTAATTCATTGATTTAAACCACGTTGTTTATTGAATTTTCTAATAACCTAGGTAGAGACTGTCGGATCCTAGATTATCTTAAAGTAATATCCTAAGTGATCAATTCAAAACAAGCCTTAAGCTTTCAATAAACAAAGATTAATTCACTAATCATGCACTAATCATAAATTAACACAATTAACCATTCATGAACACATTAAGCATAATAACTTAATTGAAATTAAATATTAAGCACAACAATTAATCAAAGAATATGATAAAATATAACTTAAGCAACAATACTTTTATTAATTTAAAATAACAATAATAATACATGAAATTAAGAGTTTAGAATGAACCAAATCGCATCTTCAGATGGTATTCTAACTCAAAACTATATGACTACTACTACTGGAACTTAAACAACCTGAAAAACTCAAATTACAAAAGAAAGAAATGAAAAATAACCTAAGATTACTTTAATTTGAAAACTAAGGTGTTTCGATCCTAAAACTAATGCCTAAAATGTCTAGGAGAGGTTCCTTTATATAGGGATTGAGCAGCTACAAGTGGAGGAAGAAGACGTGTCGCAAATGTTGAAGATTTAGGTCAAAAATGGTTGTTACACATTCACTAACAGCACCCTATCGTCCATTAACGGCACCCTATTCATCAATAACGATACCCTATTCATCAATTAACGTGACCCTGGTAGGGTGCTATTGATGAGCAACGAGACCCTGCCAAGGGATCATTTACGGTTGACTTTTTAGTTGACTTTTGACAAAACTTCTATCTTTTGACTCTAATCTTCATATTTAAGCTCCCTCTTACAAGTAAACATAATAACACATAAATAGAATATCTAAGTACTAAAATAGGGTTAAATTAACATCAAATAACATCTAAAAATACTATAATTTAACCCTTAACAATGGCTATAATAACCTATTCTCTAACTAGATACTATGATTTTTGAAAGAAGAAATCACTCAACCCATCAAAACCTAAAGACTTATCTAGACTAAGTTTTTTTTGGAACTAATACTATGTTATTTCTATCTAACGACATTATCAAATCAACTACTTTCTACTTAGATATTTCCTTAAAGTAAAGGTTTTGAGAAATTATCAGAAGATTGACTTATTCCCAGTGTTCTAATATGCATCTATGTTGAGCTCTTAAGGCCTCCCGATTTTGTTCCCATTAAAATCAATAAGTTCTATAATCATATTTATGTTTCTTCTAGTGATAATAGATTTGTAATAAAAGGAGGAGTTACCATCCCTAAATTTTAGCCTTTAGATTCTATATTTCTACTTTAAAGGGTAATAATGAGCTTTTAGTGCATCTCTGTAATTCCTTAAGACATCCTTCTCTTTCACAAGCTTAATAAGGTCGTAAGGATCCTTATATGGCTCCTCCTATATCTGCAACTAATAAGTCTTTAAAGAATTGATGTCACCTCCTTTGCTACTAAAAAAAGTTTTATCAAGTAACTTTAATTCCTTTTTAACACCTTGGAATTTCCTTATAAATTTATTGGTTTATATCCTTACATATAGATTACCATTCCTCTTTTAATAGATCTAAAAACCCCTATAAGTTCATCAAGTAGTTATGAAATCTAAAATGTGTTGCCTTAATATGCCAATCCTTTAAGTTATAAAGATAACTTTAGTCCTAGGAAATTCAGATAGTTAGTCATTATATGCTAAGGGCCTATCCAACTTTTTCCTTATGAGAGTAATCTTGTTTATTATTCCGTGTACAGTGATTATCTTTACACCTCAAATTAGTCATTCCTAAGTATGCTATGTAAAGCTTTCCATCAAATTCAAAGGAATGAAGAGTGTAATATAAATCACCAAGGATTAATCAAGGAGAATTAATGCTATGAATAAGGTCCTTAAGTTTTTCCTATAATGCAATCCTTTATAACACTAGATTGGAAACATATAAAAAGGAAATGAAAATTTCTATCTATATGGACATCAACCTAACACACAATTAGATGAGTTAATCAATAGTTGAGTGGTGATAAATTTCCAAGTAGTTAAGGATGAATGCGGACACTATTCTTCCATTAAAGTGGTGTTTATAATTAGTATTGATGTATCAATTCCTCCTAATACCTATCAAGCAACCATGTTTTCCTACATTCATGGACCTTTAACTTAGTCTCCAAAAGGCAAATTAATATTGGTCTTATTAATAGCATATAGTCAAAAGTACTTTCTATTTATTATGATTATTTAGCACTCTCACATTCCATTCTAAAGTGAACATTAGGTGACAGGTTTTAAGGAAAAGATGAGACCAAATTCCTTTAGCCTTTTATTTCCATCGTGGTCCTCTTTTATAAGGTAGCTTGGACACCTCTAAACTATTAGCATTTGTGTTTGTAAAGGCTAGGAGGGAGCCAACAATTGGGTTTTGTAGACTTAAACTCGATATACCAGTCAACAATTGAACTAGTAGCTCTAATCTAACCTTGATTAGATTAGCTTTGGTGGAGATATCATTAACAATACTAAAAGCATTACAGATCACAACTATACTTTATCCTCTATAAAAGAACTCACATTACCCTTCTTTTCTATTACCTCATAAGCACAAGTTTCTATAGGGCTAGAGTTAGACAGTACTATTTTAACTTTTACTACCTCTACAAATGAGGTTTTACAGACCACTTTATAACATCTAAGCTCTTCTATTAATTCCCCTTTGGTTGGTAAGATCCATAAGCTCTCAATAATCTCATCTCATAAAAATTCTACCTATCGTTCTCCGCTTTTTCCCATTATGACACAAGGAAGGTCTCCATTGGTAAGTTATCAAGACCTCATCCTTTACAATACTATCATTCTTATCAAGCCTCATTATAAGTATTGTATTAGGTAATTCCTAGTTAAGATTTTGTTCTGTACAAATTTTAAAATATCCTAACCTTTTTATTGAGGTAATATTCTCATCTATACATATAGGCTTACCAATGAAACTAGCAAGGTAACTTAGACACAACGTAAACCAAGGTACAGTATGAAAATTAATCCAAGTAGGAGTGTAATATTTTCATTAGTTCAAGATGCATACCAAGTTTCAATTAATACGAAAATATCGATTATCTGAATATGTCAAGGTGCCTCCTCTAATATTTTAAAGAAAACTTTCAAATATAAATTTGAATAGGGATAATTATTGATCATTTTAAATTACCTCTTTATCCCATACTTGTTCCAATTCAGTTGTGCTCGTCTGTACATAACTAGAAATACACGTCTCTTATCCATAAATAAACCAACAATGCAATCCATTCACATAGTTGCTCCTTACTTCAGGATATCAATATGTTGGGCAACTATGCTTACCCTATCAATTTCAGCTGGAGGGAAATATTTGAAGTTGTCTAGAGTTAGAGAGTCACCAAGCACCTGACAATATGTAAGCCTAGTTTTAAAGCAACATGGACTAAAGTTTTGAAGTGATTAGAGAGAGACAAGTTCCTATTGTTGGTAGAGGAGGAATGTGAAGGAAGGAACAAAGGGAGGGAGAGGAAGGGGAATTAAGAGCAAGGGAAGGTCATGAGGGAGTGGTAATAGAGGTGATTGGTGGCAAGCCCTCCCTTGAACTCATAATTTACAATAAAAGGAAAGAGGAAAAAAGTGGGTTGAAATTTTAAAAGTTTATTACTAGAAAATACAATAAAGCCTTAGGTGGAAAAAAGAAAGTAAAAGGAAGTAAATAGTTATAAGAAGAACTAAGAAGGAATGAGGAGAAAATGAAGGAGAAGGAGGAAAGAATTATCAAGGGGGAAGTGCATAAGAGGTACTAGCTATGATGGAGAAAAGCTTGCTAAAAAAGGGTGTGAAGCTAGAATGTAAGAAGGCAGATAGAGAGAAGGAGAGTATCCATCTCTAAATCATAACAATGCAACAAGAATCAATTTTTTCTTTTGAGGGTAAAAAAGAATTTAATTAGGATAACAAGTTCTCATAGAGATAAAAATGAATTACGACTAGCTTTTGGAAGCTTTATCCCTACATTATAGGAATAATAAATGGCAAAGAATAAAACATGTAAACAATTTAGGCAATTTAGTAAATTAGAGTTTCCAAGAGTGGATCAATCTATCTAAAAGGCTTAAATCATCTTGTCAAACCTTGAGAATTTAGTTAATCTAGTCTAGAGTTCCTTACATCAAGGTGGGAACATCCTTGCTAAAATTTTTAATGATTCTATCATATCTCCACCTCCATATTGCATAGGTGCAACATTTAATTCTTATTTTGAATGCAATATGGTCATCTTTTTTTGACTGCTAGGATTCTACATCCTATGAAATGATACTAGTCCAATGTTGCACATCATGTATATGATTAATTAGATTCTCCATAATTGGGAAATGAAGCTGCTTTAAAGAATAGATGGTCTACACTCTCATTAGCACTCCTATATAGGTTATAGAGTTTATCATTTATGTTTGAACCTTTAATTCTATCCATGGCGCTCAATTTGTTATTGATAGCTAGGTAAAATAAGAAAGAAGCGATTAGACCAACTTTAACCAAGGAACTTTGGAGGCAGCCATCCTATATAATGAACCATGTCTTCATTACCCTAGTTTGTTAGATAGTCAAGCATATTGTTCTTAATTAATGTTGAACCCCTTAAGTTGCAATTCCATTCATTCCTTGATATAAATCTGCACAATCTTAAATAGTGAGAATCTTCTCATTATTTTAATAAATATTATATTAAAAATCCTAAATTATAAATATTATTGATTTTTTACTGCATACTCGTATCACATATTGAACTTGATAGATGGGGGTATAACGAATTTGGATTTACTATAAAAATAATTGCATCTTCTTTTAATTCGAAAACAAAAAGAGTTAATAGAGGACGAAATAATCCCCTGCAATTAGTTATCAAATGGGAATTGAAAAAGAACAAAACTTTCAAGTTCAAGAAGCAGTTAAATGGCTACAACTCAATGTGCTAAATACAGTCGCAAACTTCACTACTTGAGAATGATTTCCACTTAAGTAATATGTTTTCATTATATTGAGCAGTAATTTAGTTATTCGTAGTTTAAGCAATCAAAAACATTATATGTCTATTTTATCAAAGATATCACAGATTTATAAATATAAAATTTGAAGGTTGAGGAAGTAGTTTAATAATTTACGCTTTCTCCTCAAGACCGAAAGATCCCAACTGCAAAAATGTCACATGATAGTGTAAACACAATTGCTATTAGAACAGATATAATATTAATGGAGACGACTACAGGTCCCCGATAGGGAGTCCCGGTAGTCTCCGTTGTAAATAGAGGGCCATTTTCATCGAAGAAAATTTGCAGCATGTCCCACCCTTTCCAAAATAACGATCTATCTGATATGAGTCCAATTGTGACTATCTTCCCTCAACTTATAGATGTGCGAAAAAGAAAAAATCATTCCTAATATCTGATTTTTAAACCTAATTGTTAACGTATGAAGTATCGCCTTAACATCTAAAGTCATCTTGTGTTAAAAGGATCTGATTTTCAGGAACTTCATTTATATGTGCAACATATTAGTTTGATTATTAACCATTGAATGTCTATGAACCACTAACACCGAGAATTTGCATTCATGTGTTCAAATATTCTTTAAATTATTTAATTTGTCTGCTTCAAACCCCCTTTTTTTGGCAACCTTTCTATGCCGAATTAACTTGTTGACGATTGAAAACCGGTGATATATAGTTTGATATCTTCTGGAAATAGAATACGGATTATAGAAAAATATTTGGCGTCATCGTCAAATGGTAATTTTAGTTACCAAATGTTGCTGTCTTTAGCTCTTTTGTTATTTATGGTTTTTTAGTGTGAATTTAGAGGAAACCGAAGGGGTCGGTTTTCAAATGCTTAAAGCATCTATCCTAACTCCCAAGATTTTTAATCCTGGCTTGTCTGCTTAATGGATAATAGAAGCGGTTCGTTTCATATAAATTTTGGATTACCCCTAAAGTGTACGTCGGCGATCGCAGTCTTTCAAAGAAATAGAAACCTATACATAAACAGCTCCAAGAAAATGAATCTTTACGAGTCCACATTGCTGTTGCTATATCTGATTGATTTTTCTATAAATAACTGGGCAAGCACCCTGAAACTTCCAGCACTTCAAACAATCTTTTACTACAACCAGCTGAGCATATCAAAATCTATAGTAAAGTTCTAGTTTGCAGAAATGATGTTATCAAAGACCCTGGAAATGATCATTATTGTCATTATTGCAGATTTTGTTCCATCAGCTTTCGCAAAAGAGTTCGTCGTTGGTGACAAAATTGGTTGGACAACCAACTATGATTATCAGAACTGGACTCAGGGAAAGGAATTCCATGTTGGAGACAGTCTAAGTATGTCCATTCTCTATGTCTATAAATTATGGTTTCTTTTTGTTTTGTATAGAACATTAGAAAGCATATTGAATCTGCTGAGATCATGACAATGAAACTCTTTTATGATATGGGGACTTTTAGTATGATATGAGGTTTTGTAGTCTAACCTAGTAACATTGCAAGCACCAGTCATCTTGTTGAATATGTCCATATATATGCATTTCTTATGAACTTGGTTGCAGTTTTCCAGTATCAGCCAGGAACACACAGTGTACTACGAGTGAATTTAACTGACTTCCACCAGTGCATTGTTCCTGTTGACAAGAACGCGTTGACTTCAGGGAATGATGTCTTTAGCCTAAGCAGTCCGGGGAACAAGTATTACATTTGTACTGTGGGCAACCATTGCAAGTCTTTTAACCAGAAACTTAGCGTCACAGTATTGCCTACCGTAGAGTCTCCACATTGTGCGCCTTCTCCTAATAACCAAAAATCAACTTCAAACCGTGTTGTTCCTTCCTACAATGGCTGGCTTGTGTCCATGGTTGGGCTTCTCGGGTTGGCCATAGTTTAAGTTACTAAACAAAAACTTATACAAGGTTTTGAACACTGGACTGTGGTTTGCGTTAGAGGCTGGAGGCGCAAATTATGCACAGCTGTGGCTTGTAAGAGATCGCAACAAATACAAATAAAAGCCGCCATAATCTCCAACGTTAAGGTGGCAAAAAGGAAAGGATAGTTGGAGAGAGGGAGAACAAAAAGAAGTAAATGACTGATTTTGTTAGGAAATGTAAGGTATTAGCTAATATGAAATCATGTTCGATGAGATTAAATCTCATGAATGGTCTTGTTATGGAAATAAAGTCTCGTTGTTGCCACTGATCCACATAGTCAGTGGTTAAGAAATCTTAAGAATTCTAGATTTAATGTAATTTAAGACCTGTTCATGCTTGGGAAAGTTTGTTTCATATTTTTATTATTGGTCATCAATCTGTTTCCCCATTTACAAATTTTGCCTCTCAAAATGGTCAAAAACTCTTGTTTAGTTTCAATTTGGTGTTTATTTTTCGTTTCCTGTTTTTTTAAACACAATAATTGATACAGAAAACATATTAATACAGCACAAAAATCGAAAAAGAAAGCATAATATCCAATACAAAAATACAACAACCACAATAAAAAACCAAAACCCATAACCCAACTAAACATGCCCTAGTTAACGTAAGCCATATGAAACTCAAAAGTAGAGGTGAATTAAGTATTTAAAAATATCTTGTTAAACTACTTAAATTAAACCACTAAATCAAATCAATTATATACGATCTCTAACTAAAATTCAATATATATAATTGTTATGAATGAATTTGATTAAGTTTTTATATATTATTTCATTTGAATTCATTCCTATTTTTGATATAAAAAAACTCAATTTGTGATATATTGTTCTTAAAAACAGATTTATTATCTTAGAACAAGTTATAGATCAAAACATGAAGATTTGGAAACAATTGAAATGAAAATGGAGCATAAAGCCAAAGAAATTTTCAGCTTAGGAAAAAGAAGTAGAAAATAATAAAAAAGTACCTCAGCTAAAAGGGCAAATCACATTGCTCCTTCAAAATGCAACAATAGGAGGTTTTCCATGCATCAAAACGGCAAGTATTAGAAGCATAAGAAAGGGGGAGCAAAATGACATCAAGCATGGAGTTTTCAAGCGTGGAGTTTTAACAAGGCAACAAATGACCTTATAACTAGGAAAACACGCAACCCTATATAGGAGACGTAAGGAGGACAAAAGGTTGTTGGATAGAGCTTCACTGCAGGAGCTTCCTTGCTTCCCATGACAGGAAGCAATGCCCTTAGCACCTTTTAGGATTTAATTTCAATTAATCCATTATTCATTGCAAAGGACGCGAGGTGGAGTTTGAATTGGAGCTTGGCCAATAGCAGCTTGCATCCTTGTCTTCCATGGAGTGCAGCAACGTGTTCTTCACCCATTTTAGGATTTAATTTTAATTAATCTCTTGTTCATTGCTTTTAGCTTAGAAAACTCGTTAGTTAGGCCATGTTTGGTATCCTTACAGTTTCTCTTTTTTGTTTATTGTTTTTTAAAACACAGAAACCAATAAAAATAATACAGAAATCGAAAAAGACAACATACTAATACAACACAGAAACCCAAAAATAACACAGAAACCAATAAAATTATTACAGAAACCAATACACATACACAAAAATAAAAACAAAAAACAGAAATGAGAAGTGATACCAAACGTGCTCTTAGCTTTCCCTTTTATTTTTTTTTCTCTTGTTTTGTTTACACTTGTCTAAATGTTTGTCTTAGTTCTTTTTTTTTTCCCTTTCAATTGCTTTTCTTCTTATCCGAGTGCTATAATTTTAATTCACGAGTTTTTCTTTCTTATATATTAATCTTTGGTTTATGTTATTGTGTTATGTTCATCAAGTGTTATCTTTTATTTCTTAAGTTTTCATTTATACTTGATGTCTTTAGTTAATTTATGCTTGATAATTAGGTTTCATTTATGTTCTTATGGTTTTAATCATTTACAGTTATTGTTTGCTCAATGTTTAAGTGCTGAAATTTTTATTTAAGTTTTAGTTTTAATTTAGTTGAATTAAGTTTTAGTTAATTAATAAATAATTTAAGTAATTTGTGTTTGTGTTTGTGTTTTTGTTAGTTTAAGTACCAAATTATGTTTTTCTTTTGGTATTTTTAATTTTTCGATTTAGTTTTATTTAATTAAGTTTGGTTTGTGTTTATTTAATTTATGTTTTGCTTAGTTTAAGTATGCTTGGTTAGGTGTTTAAGGGTTCGAATGTATTTTAAGGATAAAGGATAATCAATTGTGAGAATGGAATTTGCTTTGAATTGACTTAGTGTTTTAACCTTAAGTTGGTTTGGAACCTTAGATAAATGACATGAATTAGGTATTATCTTTAGGTCTGATCGCCCTTTAAAAAATTTCCTAATTTAAATGCTAGGAAAGAACGTGTGATATGTAATTATTCTTATCTATTTTAAAAAAGTAATAATAAGTTAGTTGGATTTATTTAGATACTTAACCAACTAGTCTAGGGTTTTATATATTTAGGTTACACTTTCTGAGCTTGCGAGTTAGTAGCCTAAGTTAGTCATTCCTTAGTACCTAATGCGTCTTCACTGTTAAATATAGAGAGCTTGTTTTAGGTTATAGTGAAGATAAGGGCATTTTTAGAGCTTTTTAGATTTACCTAAGTTAGAGGAACTGAGGGTTTGAGAGCTTATTCAAACTTATAAGTTAGCACCTTAGCTAGAGCATCTTCTATCTGAATTTAAGGATCAATAGTTATCCTAACATCTAAACAATACCTTTGACCTATTTTTTATGATTTTTGTTTGTTTATTGTGCTTTACTTTGTGTGTGTCCTTTTTTTTGTTTTTATTGCGTCTTAGTTATGTTAGTTCTCTTTGTATCTAGGGGCTTTTATTTTTATTTTTCTTTATAACATTAGAAGTAGCAGTACCCCCTAACTTCCTATGGATTCAACCTTAGCTTAACCTAACTACATAGTTAGGTTTATTGTTTGGTAGTTTGTGAAGACTTATCAAATTTTTAGCATCGTTACTGGTGAGCTGATGTGTGTTATTTATTGTTTCTTATGTCATCTTTCTTTTTATTTTGGTTGATCATTTGTCACCTTTGTGTTCTATTTGTTTATGTTTTATAGCTTTTTCGAGTAATAGCTTATTTTCAGCATACTTTTTGTTTTGATCTTTCCTGAATTCATTCTTATGAGGATGAGTTTGAGTTAGCTACTATCTCAAGGTTAGAACAATAGGTAACAGATCTCACATCCTTTGTCAAGAAAGCAGTGATAGATACCATAGACACTAAGTTATGTGATTTTTGTTCATTTTCAAGCCACTCTATTAATATATACACTTCTTTGTAGGTTGAGTAGCAGTCTGATGGACTTGGTGGTTCCTAAGAGCAACAACATCGTATAATCCTTACACTCCGATTTACTATCCAGAGTGGGAGGATTATCCTTACTTTTCATATGGGAGCAACTAGTATGGATCCAATACTCTACTACAGTGTTATCATAGTCAGCTGCATTCCTCGCTCGTGGCTCCACCTCCGACATTGCCACCACAAGCTGATAGGATGTCATTAGAGGTAATCATAGATAGATTGGCTACAAAAACTCTCTAGTTCCAGTAGGAAATAAGGAGTAGCTTGAAAGACATAGAAGATCAAGTGAGACAATTGACAAAAGTGATAATGAGCCTGGAAGCCCAAGTCTCAACAAGCATTCCTAGCTAACTTGAAGAGGATCATGGTGAGGTGATATGTGATCTTTCACTGGAGCATGGAGAATAGAAAGGACAAGAGCAAGCGGAGCCCGTTGAGAAAAAGGAAATGTTCTTAGAAACAAAGGAGGATGAAACACCTCATAAGGTCAGTAGTACTTTTTTTAATATTACTAACTACATTTCTATTGCTTTTCCTAGCAGGTTGAAGAATGAGGAAGAAGAGGAGAAAGAAGAAGAATAGGAGAAGAAAGAATTAGAAGAGAAGAAGAGCGAGCAAGAGCAACATGAGGATCAAGAGCACAAGGAGTATAAGAAAGTCAAATACTTGGAGGAGTTAAGTGTGAACAAGTGGGAGCTAGAAGGTGATGAGAAGAATTTCAAATCTCCAAAAGAATTTCCTATACCATTGGGGAGACCATTCTATTAGAAGGGAGATGTCAATAGAGGAGAGTGGAGAATGGAGTATGATGGTGACATGATGTAGTTATACGACATCAAGCTGATTATGAGCCTATTTTGAAGGCACTTATTCTAGGCTTATCTCTAAGTTTGAGCATGCTTTCTATTAGGATCAAACATTCATTCGATAATGAGTGATATGAACATACCAAGGGTCAAGTTTATGACCTTAACTAGGCCCGTGATAGGAGGCACCCCGTTCGTATCATTTATTTTACATGCTTTTTTTATTTTGTAAATATTTTTTGGTTGGTTTGCTTTGTTTGTTTTATTTATGTTTATGTGTTTTGGTTATAGGTGTAAGCTGAGCTACCTTATTCTTCAAGAATGAAATTACTATCTTCGTTCTTAAGGTCTATTTAGCTTATTTTATTTAAGGGAGTACTTCTATTCCTACCCTCTTACATGTGTCCCATCGTTTTTAGGACATTAGAAACAATGTCTCATTTAAGTGTGGGGGTAGGGAAATTTAAATTTTTTTTCTACACTTGAACTTATATGAGTCAGATGGTTAAAATTTTAATATGATAACTTCAAATGATTTTGATCTTTAGTTGATAGTTAATTATAATATTTGAAGATAATCGATGCTTTTAATTTGGTGAACAATAATTGATTATGGATTGATTTCTAACCCTTAATTTTTGTCGTTTTTCTTTTTCTCTTGGGTGCTTGCATGTGTTAGTGATCCATTTAAATGATATTTGGTGTTCAAGTACATTTTGTATTATTTATCATAGGAATATGGAATGGGATGTTTGAAATAAGTTATCGAAAAAAAAATGAAACGAATGAAAAAGAAAAAAGAAGCAAAAGAGAAAAGGTAAAAAAATAGAAAAGAAAAAAACACAAAAAAGAAAAAGAAAAAGAAGCAAAGAGAAAAACATCATTGTCTATGCATTGTTGATCCAAAATTTTCTTTGTTTATATTGCTAAATAATTAGTATCGTTATTGCTTTTGTATTGTTATGTATTGGATAATCTCCACTCCGTTGTCTTCAACTCAAATTCTCTAAGGTTGAAGTTATGAGTATTGCTTTTAAAAATTGGAAATATTGATTTAACCTAGTAACCGAAGGATTCAATATAAAGTGTTCACCTTCGCGTCAAAAGGTTAGATGACTTTTCAAATATAAATTGCTCAAAACTCAATTTATGTTGTATTTTCAGTTGTGTTTTTATGTAATTTGAACATCTAGGACTATATTCATATGATGATTTATGCAAAATAGCTTGAACGTTTAGTATGCTTCTTACTAACCTTGTATGTTTGCATGTGATTAACTAAGCTTTTTGTCATGAAAAAATTGAGATTTGTGAACTAGATTAAAGGCGTGAATTTGATTTTATTTGTAATCAATTGGCTCTTAACTTTATATTGATATTATTTTAGTAGAATATTTAAATAATTGCTTGAGGACAAGAAATGATTCAAGTGTGGGGGTATGTGATATGAATGAATTTGGTTAAGTTTTTATATATTATTTCATTTGAATTCATTTCTATTTTTTATATAAAAATACTTAATTTGTATTATATTATTCATAATAATAGGTTTATTATCTTAGCACAAGTTATGGATCAAAACATAAAGATTTGGAAACAATTGAAATGAAAATGGATCAAAAAGCCAAATAAAATTTTAGCATAGGAACAACAAAAATAAAAAGAAGAGAAATTAAAAAAAAATACCTCAACTGAAAGAGTAAATCAAGTGTAATGTGATTTACTCCTTCAAAATGCAGCAATAGGAGGTCTTCCATGCATCAAAATGATAAGTACTAGGAGCATAAGAAAGGGGGAGCAAAAAAACATCAAGTGTGGAGTTTTAACAAGGCAACAAATGAACTTATAACTAGGAAAAACACGTAACCCTAGGTAGGAGACATAAGGAGCACAAAAGCCTACTTGGGAGAGCTTGGCTACGGAAGCTTCCTTGATTCCTAAGACAGGAAGCAATGCCCTTAGCACCTTTTAGGAATTAATTTCAATTAATCCATTATTTATTACAAAGGCTACTAGAGGTGGAGCTTGGCTTAGAGCTTGGCTTGGGGCTTAGGCAGTAGCAGCTTACTTCCTCATCTTCCATGGAGTGTAGCAACATGTTCTTCACCCATTTTAGGATTTAGTTTAATTAATCTCTTGTTCATTGCTTTTAGCTTAGGAAACTCGTTGGTTAGTCTTCCCTTTTATTTTTTTCTCTTATTTTGTTTACACTTGTTCGAACATTTATCTTAGTTCTTTAGTTTTTTTTTCTTTTCAATTTCTTTTCTTCTTATTCGAATGATATAATTTTAATTCATTAGTTTAGCTTTCCTATATGTTAATCTTTGGTTTTTATTATTATGTTATGTTCATCAAGTGTTATGTTTTATTTCTTAAGTTTTCATTTATGCTGGATGTCTTTATTTAATTTATGCTTGATAATTAGGAGTTATTTATGTTCTTATGGTTTTAATCATTTACTGTTATTGTTTGCTCAATGTTTAAGTGCTGAAATTTTTATTTAAACTTTTAGTTTTAGTTTTAGTTTAGTTGAATTAAGTTTTAGTTAATTAATTAATAGTTAAAGTAATTTGTGTTTGTATTAGTTTAAGTGTTAAATTGTGTTTTTTCTTTGACATTTTTATTTTTTCAAGTTTAGTTTTATTTAATTAAATTTGTTTTGTGTTTATTTAATTTGAGTTTTGCTTAGTTTAAATATGTGTAGTTAGGTGTTTAAGGGTTAGAAGGCATTTTAGGGAGAAATGGTAATCAATTGTCATAATGGAATTTGCTTTGAATTGATTTAGTGTTTTAAGCTTAAGTTGGTTTGGAACCTTAGATAAATGGCATGAAATAGGTATTATATTTAGGCTTGATCATCCTTTAGGTAATTTTCTAATTTAAATTCTAGGATTAAGCATATGATACATAATTATTCATTTCAATTTCCAAAAAGTAGTAATAGATTAATTATATTTGTTTAGATATCTACCCAACTAGTCTAGGGTTCTATACCTTTAAGTTACACTTTCTGATATTGCAAGTTAGCGGCCTAAGTTAGTCATTCCTTAGTACCTAATGCGTCTTCCTTATTAAATCTAGAGAGCTTGTTCTAGGTTATAGTGAAGACATGAGCATTTATAGAGCTTGTTAGATTTACCTAAGTTAGAGAAAATGAGGATTTGAGAGCTTGTTCAAACCTATGAGCTAAGACCTTAGCTACAAAACCTTCTATCTAGATTCAAGGATCAATGATTATCCTAGCATCTTGATAATAAATTCGACCAATTTCTTTATTTTATCTTTTTTGTTTATTGTGTTTCGCTTTGTATTTGTCCTTTTAGTTATTTTTATTGTGTCGTAGTTATGTTAGTTCTCTTTGCTTCTAAGGACTTGTTTTTTTCTTTACAATATTAGAAATAGGAGTACCACATAGCTCCTTGTAGATTCGACCCCAACTCGCCCTAGTTACATAGTTATGTTTACTTTGGTTTATTATTTTGATAGTTCATGATGACTCATCAATAATACGGTAATGTTTATGACAAAATGAATCAAATTCAATTAATAATGAACAAACATAGTTACATACATATTAAAAGTGAAGAGAAGAGAGTGCATAAGTAAGTTATATAGGTTTGACTACCCTAAAGATAGTCTAGGTTCTCTCTCCAACTACTTGTTAGAAATTTCACTAAAAAAATCTTCCTCAGGATAAAGAGTAACACTTGCAACTTCTTTTTTCTATAAAGGATGTGAAGATAAACCTTTACAATCATTCTTTCCACAAGGTTATATGAACATAGGAGTATAGTTGGACCATTGGTGATGCCTAACTCCTCGCAACCATTTAAGATTTAGTGTTGTGAAGATTTGTTATTAGAGATTAGGGTCCTATAGATATTCTTCTCCACAATTAATTGTGTAATCAATGTAGTTATATATGTAGCATATTGTTTGCATACTTTTGTATTAGTGCATTATTGTGTGTACATGGCATTAGATATCGTAGGGTGGTACAAGCTTATTTAACAAGATCTGTCTCCCCAACTATATTTTTTAAAAGTCAGTTACCACCGACTTCGTAGTAATGACTCCCAAGGAATGTTGGCTATAGCCTACTAACTTTTATGTATGTTTTTCATTTATTTTCATTTGTATTTATACTCTAGCATTGGCAATGAAAAATTTTAGTATGCTATAAGTTTTACTTCTAACTCACACTAATATTATTGCATCTTTATTATGTATTGTATGGTTATTCTGCATTTCATATTGTTATTCATTTTTCTTGGGTTCTAAACTTATTTTTTTCATCGGTAGTAAGCTTACATGTAGTTTAAGAGTTTTGGTTCTTAAGTCCCACATATTGGTTACGTGCCCATTTTGAGTTATAACAAAGTTAGTATCAGAGCCTAAGTTGTAGATTTATGGCTTAGGGTGATGTTTTATTTGTCACTGTAAACATATAGGAACCTAATTCATCTTTAAAGTAACTCTTTACTTCACGATAAGGACCTATTGTAACTAGTGGTATTGACTATTCTTTTACTTTCATGTTCAACATGAACAAATGCGCTCGATTTCTCACTTAAGTCTACTATAAGCTCATGATGAGACATCAGCTTAGGATGAGGCACCTGCTCCTCCCATTTCAACTAAGAAGCAGGTAAGTATAGGACAAATAGGATAAAAGTGGCACATGCAGAAGAGCCAGAGATGTCATAAAGATTTTTTGAGGAATCTGCATTTGATATGCAAGCCTTCCTGATAAGAATAAAGGCTAATAATACCATGTTTTAGGACTCTATGAATATGATTTAGTACATGATGATGATGCAATAGCAGTAGCAACAACTAGTTCTACCAGTTGTAGTTCCAAAATAAAAGAGGTCAAATATGCAACTATTTATGACATATTTGCAATTTCATTCAATAGAGTTCGACGGAACTAGACCCAAGGAGGTCTTTGACTTTTTTGATAAGGTAGAGATGTGAAGTAGGAGGTTGTATTGTTATGATACACAGCTGGTGAGTCTAGTGAAGATGTCCTTGCAAGGGGTGGCCAAGGATTGGTATCAACACCATATCCTTCTATATTTATATGCAATGACTTGGTCGTAGTTTACAGAGAGGTTTATGGATTATTTGCTCTCCTTTACATCTCTTGAACGCACTCAGATTAACATTTTTAAACTTATGTCATAAAGATATAATAGTAAATTAGTATACCACAAACGTCATCTAATTGAGTAGTTATGCTACAAAGATTATTTTAGATGATCTAAGGAAGAGCAATCAGTATGTGCTAGAGTTGGGACCTCTTTTTATCACATGACTATGAACTGTCGAGAGAAGTTCTCTACCTTAACAGATATGGCCAAGAAGCTAAAGAGGATTTTCGTGGAATAGGGTACCTTGTCTATTGAATAGTATAGTAAGAGACATTTAGTAGGGCCCTCTAGTTTTAGCAATGACAGTAGTAGCAATTAACCTTTTCACCAAGGTACAACTAAAGTGGGAGATCTCGACAAAAATCCATTTAAGGCTATAGTAAGACGAGATCTAGCCATAGACATTTTGGAGAATCCAAACTTATGCTTAGAGTAGGTAGTAACAATGACCGATGAAGCTTAGGGTGTAGTAGTTCAGGTTTGGCTTCCTTCATTTTTCAGCAGTATAGCAAGATTTATTAAGGTTCATGTTATATACCACGAAGAGCTTGCTACAAATGTAGTCAATATGGAAATCTGATCAAGGATTTCCCAACAATGGCATATTAGTAGTCCTCTTTTAGTGTGGTGTAGTCTTCATTTCAGTAGCAACATGGAGGATCATAATTTGGTGGTTAAAAGCAAAAAGGATTTATAGGGAGGTACTTGGGAGGTAGATTTAGAAGGCACAATTTGGGATAGCCCTTTAGCTCTCAACAAGTAGGCCATGATT
>JAOXYD010000135.1:18341696-18355334 GCA_028565735.1 Pinacopodium congolense | reverse complement strand
CTTACATATATTTTCTTTTTACAGTATAACATAAGCAAAATTGTCACACCAAAGCATTTTCTGCTATGTATTGCTATATATATATGCTTGAGACCATGTATTGCTATATCTTTGCCAATTATATATCCCTAAAATTAATAGCAAGAACAACAGAATTTAAGCCTAGATGTTGAGTTCTGTTACACTAATGAATTGCAAGAAAACAAAATTCAAGCCTGGATGGATTGTAAATAGAACAGAAGAGCCAATTCCTAGCTCAATTCTATAACCCTAATCCTAAACCCTCCATATCTCAAGCCTAGATGTTAATGAATTGCACTGATGAATTGCAAGAAAAACAAAATTCAAGCCTAGATGGATTGCAAGAAGAACATAAGAAAAGAATTTCCAGCTCAATTATGTAACCCTAATCCTAAACCCTCCATATCAGCCTCTAACACAACCGAATCTCCACAATACACCAGCATATCCATAATCAAGAAATTAAGCAATCCAATTCAATAAAACCCCTCACCCAGTCTAAACCCATCAACAAAAACGAAAAAAAATTACAAAGACGAGAGGAACTTACCCGGTAAAGACGATAGCTAGGTTGACTGGAAGAGAGAGTCAACTTTCTAGCTAAGAGAAAAAAAGAAGAAAAAGAAGAAGCAGAAGAAGCATAAGCAAAAGCAGAAATCGACGATTAGTATCAAACTCAACAGTACAAACATCATTTGTCTGGACGAGAGAGACAAACGAAAAGAAATAAATTTACTAGAAAGATGTTGATGATCACCAACTGGAGAAGGAGGTCTCACTTGAACGGGAGACGATGCGTCTCCGTGCACGGTTGATCTCAAGGGCAGAGTCGTCTACCTGTCGAAGATCGATTCGCGGAATAGCTAAAGATAGGGTGAGACTCAGATTAGGGATTCTGCGTATACGCGGAATGATTAATACGACGGAATAGCTATTCTGAGTATCTAACACAACCAAACAACATCACCCACTTAAAACCCAGAATAGAGGCAAAATAGCTATTCTATTCCCCTCAACCAAGCATACCCTTAGAAGAATGGTCCCAAGTGTCTTACAGGGTCCAGTCCGACGGATTTTCTTATGGAGACGCACCCGTCATCAGCTCGAGGATGGAAGGATTCAGCTCCACCACCTTCCCATTGAATGTTGGAGATGAGAAGAGAGCCATTGGTGAGGCTAACATTATGCTAGGTAGATGCTTAATGAATGTTGTATGCTTGGTGATTAGTGGGAGAAGGGTGGTTATAGAGGAGTGGATTCCTTCTCTATCGAGGGAAATGAGAGTTAGGTTCCTTGTCTCATGTACCTAAATCTTTTGTTTGATTAGATGTTCAACACTTGGCACTCTTTATACCATGCTAGGTCTATGATTCATTCAATGTTATGTAGCTAGTAAAAGGCTTCACATATGTCTTCACATGAAAATTCAGTGATCATTGTTGTTAGCATGATTTTAGGAGATTTATATTAAGATCTGATTGAGATTCAAATCTATTTTGTTTTTATTGTATAAAATGTGATTATTAGTTATGATGCATGGTTATCAACTTAAGTTTTCTTTCATGTATAAATATAGGTTGTAACTTTATATAATAAACAACAATAATATAATATACAATTTTCTTTTATTATTAGTTCTACTTAATGGTATTAGAGCCAAGGGTTTTTAGGTAAGGGTTATAGTGTTTCTCCGTTAAGCGGTAGCCTTTGACAGTTTTTGTCAAAAACCTTGTGTACAAGTTTGTCGGCTCCTAAAGCCTCATTTGTTTTTTTTTTTTGGTCATTGCCATTGTTTTCTAGAAACTGTCGCTACTACAGATCGCTTGTGTCACCTTTGTCTTTCCATTGTTCTCCAGTCACATTGTTTTTTATCTTCATACCCACATTCTACTTTTTTGAATAATCCCACAAGCCCACATCTACTAACCCACAACCCATACCCACTGACAACCCTATTCTCTTTCCTAACCATATCTGACCCGTCTCACCCATCCCTGACCCATCTTGCTATTCCTTTCTCAGTCGCCCTAGCTATTGCCTTGCCACACCACCCTGTTGCTTGTCCATCATAACCCAACACCCCTCGTTCAGCCATTACCGTCGACTTGCATCACTGCCCTAATTGTGTTCTTGTCCAAATCTGTGTTGTTTACTAAAAATTGTTGCATCGAGTTAACACACCACTAATTACTATTCACTTCCTTCTAATTAGCTGTCGTTAACACAATCAGGGGGTCTGCAGCATGCTTCTACACCATTGTCGAAGGTCCTTTTCCCAATTTTTCATCGACACCTCCTCTACATAGCCTTGTGAACTAATCGTCAGATTACACATCACTATAAGTTAGCCATATCAGTTCTCTGCCCAGATCATCAGTGACTTCTTGTCTTTCACCAACAGCTTCATCTTAACTACCATTAGTCAGTTTTACTTTGTCATTTGGTACTCTTGTTGTTGCCTCCTTTTTTTTCTAGATAATATCCATGTTTATTGTTCTTATTAGAACTTTGAAGTTTGAACTCCCTTATTTCATCATTGAAAAATATCATAATTCAACAGCTATTACAATTATATTAACAGGCTTAAATTATAATCTTTGGATGCAAGGCATAAAAAGTTTTTTGATGGGTTATAA
Organism: Pinacopodium congolense; assembly: GCA_028565735.1. NCBI lineage: Eukaryota > Viridiplantae > Streptophyta > Magnoliopsida > Malpighiales > Erythroxylaceae > Pinacopodium > Pinacopodium congolense. The sequence goes on along the minus strand of JAOXYD010000135.1, from coordinate 18,352,677 downwards.
AATTTGGTGTATTGTCACCAAAGACATTACTAAAACAATTAGGGAAAGAGAAGAAACTGATGCTAAATTTACAAATTGTATTAAGAAGTGGGATAGTAAAAATTACCAAATTATCACATAGTTCTGCAATGCTTCGATCCCATTGATTCACATCTAATTTGTTAGTTACGACTATGTAAAAGAAATATGGGATTTCTGAACTAATCGATCTTAAACTATTGAACTTGCTCACTATTATCAATTATGAACTACTTTTCACAATTTCAAATTGGATTCTGAACAATCAGTGAATGCTTTTTTTGCTCAATTCCAACCAATTTGGAACCAAATATCCCACGCTAAAATCAATGAAGGTCATCTTCATCTTATTCAAGTTCTTATGGCAGTTTTACTTGAATATGAAGCTATTTAAGCTTCATTACTACATCGACATTCACTTCCTTTGTTGGTCACAACTATTCAGGAAATGTTTTTTGAAGCGACACTTCTCAATCTAAATAAAACCCCCTTAAAGTGACATAGCTCTTGCAACTACTCAGTCCTTGCATAAAAAATCTAGTGATAATTTTTGTAAGAATTGTAAGCAAATTGGTCATATATTTGCCAACTATCCTACTATAGAATGCATATATTATCATATCTTTGGCTACATTATTGAAACTTGTCCCACACATCCTCTAAAAAAAAAAAAAAGAAAAGACAAGTTCTCCATGTCAAAGAATATTTCAAAATCTAACTCTTCTTTCACTACTACTGCTACTGAGATTTTTACTGCCATGACTACGAGTGATCTTAGGGCATTACTCAAATAGGTTATCTCTTTCAATTCCCCTTCTTTCATGTTTGTTACTCTAGGTAACTCTTCCTGATATTTTGACTCTACATGTTGTAATTATATGACCTCCAATATTTAATCTTTATCTTCTACGAAGCCTATCAATACACACTGCTAATGGTATAAACATGAAAATCACTCATATTGATTACGTCTCCACATTTAAATCTTAGTATTACCAAAACATATTACATCCCAAACTGGACACTCAATCTTATCTCTGTTGGTCAATTATATGAAAAGGACTAAATGTTAGCTTTTCTCCTTCTGGTGTTTAGGTATAAGATCTACAAATAAGATAGATTCTTGGGACATGATTGAGGGTGGGTCGATTATTTGAGCTTGCATTTATCTGCCATCCTCTACAACTTGTCACTGTAGCCATAACCACCAACTCTCCTATTACTCAATGGTAGCTTCGACTTGGTCATGCCTCAGCTCAAAAAAATTCAATCCTTAATTTCATGTGGATTTTTAGGATCTACAAAGTCTGAGTCCTTTAATTGCTTAAATTGTCAACTTACAAAACAACCATCCTTATCTTCTACCAACAGTGATTCTATTTTAGACAATCCTTTTATTTTAGTACATTTTGACATTTGGGATCCTTCTCCTATTTCTTCATCCAATGGTTTTCATCATTATGTGTTATTTCTTAATGATTACACTCAGTTTACTTGGATATATTTTTTGAAACATCGATCTGAATTATCATAGATTTATATTTCCTTTATAAATATGATGTGATGGAATATTGAGATTACTGTTTACTTCAATTTCGTAATAAATAAGGCACTATAGTCTAATGTTCCTTTTATCATGCCTCTCAACAAAATAGATGAGCCAAGCAAAAATATTTTCATATACTTGATTATGTATAAGCTTTTCTCCCTTTTTCCTCGAGTCTCAAAAAATTTTAGGGAGAAGCAACTCTTAATGCTTTCTCACTATCAATCGATTTCCTACCTTGGTTCTTCGAAACTCATCTCCTTTTGAAATTTGTTTAGTAAACTTTTTAATTATTCAATTTTTAAATCTTTTAATTGTACATGTTTTGTTCTTTTACATCCTCAAGAGCATAAAAAATTGGAACCTCGTTACTTTTCTCAGTTATGGAATTAAACACAAAGAGTATCATTATTGGGATCCTATTTCTAATAAATTATGTATCTCATGTCATGTTACTTTTTGGGAAGATACCATATTATCTTCTCTTTTTAAATTTCATAATTTAGTCAATATTGACTCTCTACTTTCTTTTGATTCCTCCCTTGAGTTGTTTCTAATTCTTAATATAGGTGACTTTGATGTGCTCAATATTCAGCCTCCCTCACCTGCTCCTCTTGAACTTGTACTAGTTATTGATCCTGCAGTTGTGCCAACTTCCCTTAACACTACTCTTCGTTGTTCCACTTAAGTAAGAGAAACATCTCATTATCTTACTGATGTTCATTGTTACTCTACTATTGTAACCCTCTATGAGCCTCGCTCTTATTATGAGGTTAGTATTGACCTTCTTTGGCAGCAAGCTATGACTAAAGAACTTAAGGATTTGGAGAAAACTCACACTTGAGATTTAATCGATCTTCCTCTTAATAATACCACTACTAGTTACAAATGGATTTATAAAATTAAGACCCGTTCTAATGGAACTATTGAGCTTTATAAATCTCGTTTAGTAGACAAAGGGTACACACTCAAGAATATGGTATAGATTATGAAGAAAATTTACTCCAATGGCTCGTTAACATCTGTTTTCAGTCTTTTACCTATTGCAATAGTTCGTAAATGGAAACTGTATCAAATGGATGTCAAAATGTCTTTCTTCATGGTGATTTAACTGAAGAGGTTTATATGCATTCTCTTATAGATTATTATTCTCCTCATAATATTTAGAAACTTCGACGAGCCTTGTATGAGTTAAAACAAGCTCCTAGGACATGGTTTACTAAATTTTGGTTCCACTTTTACCTAATTTAGTTTTTTTTTCTAGTCCACATGATTCTGTATTATTCGTTTGACAAACTATTAATGATATTGTCATTTTATTGCTTTATGTTAATAATATGATCATAAAGGGAGATGATACATCTAGTATTTCAAACTTACAAAGTTATCTCAACCAGTAGTTTGAAATGAAAGATCTTGACCTTCTTAGCTAGTTTTAGGGTCTTGAAATTTCTAACGACTCTAAAGGTTATTATCTCTCTCAAGTCAAGTATGCATTCAACTTACTCTCTTAAGTTGGCATTGTCGACAGTAAAACTGTATCAACACCCTCGAAACTTAATTACAAAGTTACACCACTTGATGGCACTCCTCTATATGATCCTACTTTATATTGACAACTTGTTGGGAGTCTTGCTTATCTCACATTTACTCACCTTGATATCTCATATGTTATTCATCTAGTCAATCAATTTATGTCGGGTCCTCGCTCCATTCATTTTTCTACAATACTTCAAATTCTTCTTTATATTAAAGGAATTCTTTCGTATGGTTTACATTTTTCTGCCAAATCATCTTTAATATTGTTTGGCTACTTGATGTTGATTGGGCTAGTGTTTCGACATATTGACGATCTAAAACTAATTAGTGTTCCTTTTTGGGAGATTCTCTCATCTTTTGGTATAGTAAAAAGAAAACTATTATTGCTCGATCTAATACTGATTCTGAATATCATGCTCTTATTAATGTCACATACAAGTTAATTTGGTTACAATGGTTATTAACCAATATATACGTCACACATTCATCAGCAAGTATACTTTATTGTGAAAATATAAGTGCCATCCAGATTTCTCATAATAATGTTTTTCATGAATGTACAAAACACATTAAAATTGATTGCCACTTCATACATCATTATATCATCATGGTACTATACATTTACTTTATGTCTCTTTTACTGATCAAACAATTGATATATTCATAAAGACGCATCTTCCTATTCAATTTCAACATCTTTTAAGCAAACTCAAGTTGGCATCTACCACCTTGAGTTTAAGAAGGGGTGTTAGCATGATTTTAGGACATTCAAATTAGAATATGATTGAGATTGAGATTAATTAAGATTAAGATTCAAATCTGTTTTGTTTTGATTATATCAAATATGATTATTATTTACGATACATGCTTATCAACTCACGTTTTTTTCATATATAAATATAGGTTGCAACTTTGTATAATAAACAACAACAATGCAATATATAGTTCTCTTTTGTTATTAGTTTTACTTACAGCTACAAAATCAATGAAATTCAAAGTAAAAAATTTAAATAATTATTATGATTTATAAGAACATTACCTTAGAAATTTTGTAAGTAAATTATTCTACATTAAATAAAGACTTAAGGAAAAAAAAGTTATATATATATATACACATAGGAATCATAATCTATTGTTATAAAGATTTGAATAGAGATATGATATCCTTAATTGTATATAAATTTATGTGAACCTAATCTAATGTCTTCTCAAGTCCCTTGGAAATTTTTACTGGTACCAAAGTAAGGTAGGTGAAATTTGATAATAGTGATCATTGTTTTAAAAATTGAATTGAATATCAAATCGATATGAGGAGAAGTTTAAGATTAAGAAATTCAATTGGTATTATGAAATTGATATAGAATTGAGTAACACAAATGTAAAGTGAGAAGAAACAAAAATATAATATAAATATTAAGTATATAATTGAAATTGAGATAAAATATCAATATTTATAAATATGTAATTAATTTATAGTAATTTTATAAGTTGAATTTAATATGAAAAAATAAAACAAGAGTAACACTTAAAATTGTCTTTCTGAAAGAAGGTATGTCTCATCCTTGTCAAAAATTCTAAACCCTCGAACATTATATAAAGATTCATAAACCACACTTTCATTTAAAGTATTTACATCAATATTTTTTATCACATTTAAATAAACTATAGATTGACAATGCATAAAATTATTCTTTAAAATAGTATATTATACCTTTAAAATAATATATAACTCATCATTACTAAATCTTCTTAATTCAATCATAGCAAGAACTGTATTTTCTTTATAAAAAAATCCTTTCAAATTCATTATAATCATGATCAAGTGATAGTTCTTCTTCTTCAATCCAAAAATCACAATGATTAGTGCAATCAATACCAATTAGATCATATGTTTTCCTCTTACTAAATGCTCTAACTATATAATAAAAAATAATAAGATCAATAATAAAAATTATATTGCTTAAAAATAAAGTTCAATAAATAATTACCTATTCTTCATAATTTTGGTTCTTTATATGAATAAACGCACTTTGATTATGTTCGTAACCTGATGCAAAAGTTATTTAATTGAGTAATCTTATAGTAAGTTTTCTTTATATTAGAACATTTTCACCAAATAATCTCTATTACTCATCTGCATTTTAAATTAAAATTTATCAAAAAAATTAAAATATATTATTAATAAGTAAAAGATAAAACTAAAATTACGAAAGCTTACTACTACATATTTTTCATCATAAGTTTTCTTTTTGTAGATGGTTTCATAAAACTCCTTAAACTTTAATGATACAATTTAATCTCATTCACTGTATTTAATTGTTCTTTAATTAAAAACATAAACTTCTATTCAATCACATTAAAAAGACCATGCATTATATTATTTGTATATTCATCTTCACTATATAAGCAATAAGGATTAAGCAAATAAGATAGTAAGTAGATCCTTTAAGTAAGATGCTTATCTCCTCATAAGTTAAGAATATTTGTATAAGGCTCATACATTTTCTCCTTCCCTTTAAAAAGATTCATAATTGTCTTGTAAGCTCTATACATGTCATCATATATACATGCTTAGCATTATTATCTAAATTTTTCGCTTTACTTTATTGTACAACTCCTTGAAAAATATTGTCGTTGCTTCTTCATCAAGATTGACTAATTTTATAATTGGAAAAAGAAGTAAATCAAGTAGCTCAAGGGATTAAATGCACACAATACCTTAAATGATAAATGCTTTATGCTCTTGTGGAAGTACTAAGGGTAGTTAAATTCTATAAAAACTAAACAGTAATCCTAAGTTCATAAATTTTGATTAATTACTAAATTTCATAAAGACGACAAGGTCCAGTTCACTAATAATGCTTGTCTACCTGCCTGTAGGTGATAAATAGTGGTAAATATAAGTTTTGTACCAAACTTACCCATAAAGTCTTCCAAAAATAGCTTAGGAACTTCATATCCCTATATGAAACAATGATCTTTAGAATGCCGTGTAATCTCAATATACCTTTGAAGAACAAGTCAACAATGTTTAAGACATTTTTAATGGTTTTATATGGAATAAAGTGAGCCATTTTGTACAAGCAATCCATAACTACTGTAATTGAATCATGTCCCCTCAGTGTCGTCAACAATCCAAGGATAAGGTCTATGTTAACATTCACCTTCACCTAAGGCTATTTTAGAACCAACAACAGTGTCTATAACTTATAAGGATTCTCATGACTTTTTTTCCTTTGGACAAGTCGCACATCCCTTAACTATGCGATGTATATAGTTAGCCATACATGGCTAATAAAAATGCTCCTTGAGTGCTTCCAGCATCTTTGTCTCACATTAAATGTCCAATTATGTCACCTCTGCATGTACTTTATGTTAGTAATGTGCTCTATCTAAATAATGTCTTAACTTAATCTCAAATTCTACAAACACCAGCTCATATGCAAGTATACCTATCACAAATAATATAGTGGATCTAATGGAATCCAAGAATCATCTCCAAAGGATTTAATTGTAACTACTATGTTAGTCAGATTATAATTATCTAGAAATCTAATTGATTGATTAATTAAACCAAATTTATTGAATTAAACTAAATAATATTGAATTAATGAAAATAAACCAAAATCATTTGTGAGAATTATCAAATCTAAATGTATAGTTAATATTTTTAGTGTTTAATGATTTAATTAAGTAAAAATGATTGAAATGCCTAAACTAAGGTATCTTCACTAACTCAAAACATAGCTATGGTTAAGACAATATCTTATTCTTATCGGTTTTATTTCGTATTTTGGTCATAAAACAAACTTAGGCTTAAAGATCAAGAAGTTTAATCCAAAAAATTCTTACTTTAGAATTTAAACCCTCACAATTAACCAAAGTTTGGTCATTCACTAATTTAAATTATATTTTTATTGATTTTTTCCAATACTTAAGGTAGATTTTTCATATTTTTAGTTATTTATGAGTTTACATAAAGTGGCCTATCTTTTTTTTAGATAATTAGGTACTTAATTAAACAAAGACAACATTCAGTTCAAGCAAAATCACTTAATCAAAACATCTGCTAATCTAGCCTTAGCTATTAGACAAATTAATTGTATATATTAATTAAAGAACACAAAATATTAAACTATAAAGAACATGTCCATTGATTAAAATAAAAATAGATTTAAAATAAAAAAAATGGTTTAGAAAACATCCTATCTCTAATTGATTTATAACTTATAAACATGTCTTTTTGACTCCTTGAATCTTCAAAATTGTCTTCAATCTCCAATATAATGAATTGAAAGCTAAAAACAACTTAAAACCTAAAACGAAAGAGAAAACAATAATAAACTACAATTCAATTTGACTAAGAAATGATTAAAGTTTGCTACTAGGTCTTTAAAGAGGATCTCTATATATGACTTAATTAGGTCTAAAGTCAGTCATAGGATTAATTGTCCAAAAAGTCCCTTAATTCCTTCATAGGTCACACTTTTAGAGACTTAAAGAGCCTTTAGTATCTCGATCAATAGTGGTATTATATACTCATATTAATCTACTATTTTGAATAGTGGTCTTTAATGGTTGTATGCTTTGACATCGACAACATTGTTATAAGGTCATGTTGATCTCCTCAAATGACTATATTTGTGGCTTTGATAAGACAACAATGATGTAGTTAATGATAAAGGTTGGTTTCTTGAAAAAAATACTCAACACTTAATCCTTTTGACATAAATCTTCTAATTTTGGCATGGACCTACAAAATACATAATTATACATATAAATCAAACAACATTACATCAAAATAGGGATAAATGTACATTGAATTATGCTCTAAAACACTATAGACCACACCCCTATTAGTTCCCCCACATTTGAACTGTTATTTGTCCTTAAGCAACTTAATTCATCAATTAGTCTCAAATAGAAAATACTTATAGGAAAGTCATTAATCTTATAAAAAATACTTATTTTAACTTCATCGTTAATCATTCATTCTTCATAGATCATCAAGATGTCATGAAACCAACCACTCATATCAAGTTATAAGTGAATCTAATTTACTTCATACTTTTTCAAGCTTTAACTCAATTCATAAAATTCCAACATGCTAACACATTCGCATCACTTATTTATTTATTAAACTTAACTTGTAAGCTTTTATGGAGTGATCAAGAAAGTCATTTAGTCTTTTTATGTGAAGGCAAATATCTTATCATTCTAGTTACTCAACTAATTAACTTATATTAACTAGTTATTAGTACCACCCTTTAATTTCATCATTTTTACCTTGGTACGAAGCTAGCAGTGAAAATTTAACTTTTGCTCACTTATTAAAAAAATAAATTAGTTAAATTTTTTTATTTTTCTTTTTTAATTTCAATGATTTTAAAATGATAAACATGCTTAAGGAAAGCAACAACCACCTATATATATATATATATATGTGCAAATAACATATAAAAAATCATAATGTGACCCAAGCATCCATCTTCCATTGACATGAAGCAAACAAAAATAACTTATTAATCAACACTTATGATCAATCACATGAATATCTTAAATCACCAAAATAATCAAAATAATAATGAATAATTTCAATAATATGTTATCATAGAAAAAAATGTCTACAAATTATTAACTATCAAGAAAAGCATGATAAAATTGAAATTACTTTTAAATTTACAACAAATTCAAGTGTAAGAAAATCAATTCTAATTCTAGTTTCTTCTAAGCACTTAAAATGAATATTGTCCTAAATTTTCAAAAATTAAAATAAAAACACAAAAAGAGAGAGATGGAGTAGACATACCCCCCCTTGGAATAATGGATGAAATATATATGATTTCCATTGAATGTTCGTGGGAGATTTTTTTCCATTAATAAGAAAATACGAAAAATAACATAAAAAGTAAAATGGACAAAAGAAAATAAGAAAGCTCCAATATCATAAATATATGATCAATGAGTACATCAACGAGCATCATAATATAAAATAAACATCCCTAAAATAAAAATAAAAAATGAAAAAATCAACATGTAATTTCACAAAATTCTTATGAACTAGGCCTAGAATCTACAGACAATGGCCTCATAGTTGATCTAATTACTCTTTGTATAGTATCTAAGTCTATGACCTTATAACTCTTTGTGTCAACCATCTTATTCTCCATCCTCAAAAGAAGGTTGGGTGGGCTAGGGCAAGAATGATGCCTCAAATGGCAGCTTCTTGTGTTTACTCTCCTTTGGACCTACAATAAGGATAGTAAGGTCCCCAACTCACTCACCTTCACATAATGGCTATAGCTAAAGGTTATGTTATCATCCTTAGATTTGAGCATAGTTTCAAAGATTGAGGGTGGCATTGAAAATCACTATAGCGCCTGGAAGATAAATAGACATCTCCCCCTCGAACTAACTCCTACCTCTCTAAATATCCTCTAAAAAATATAAGAAGCATAAGTTCTTATTCAGACACTAAATTCGAACTATATTGTACATGTGGGGTGTGATAAATCCCACTAGGGGCACTCTAGTAAAAATCCTTAGGCCATCTAACTTCTTCTACAAGATGTATATCTTAGAAGATCTAATCTCATTGAGACTACTCATCCTAGGCATGAAATTGGCATTAATGATCACCACAATAACTCGCTCGCAAACACCTAGTTGAGAAGATAAGAAAGAACAAAGGTTTGTAGGCCTGTGAAGTCTTAGGGAAGTTTGAGCAACAATGATAAAAAAAAAATCTAGATCAGAAGCCATTAAATTATTATAGATGGTGTCCTTTTATTGCTTATAGATATTGCCCTTGTTAGAAACCCCTAATAGAGTAGATCATGAAGTAAGAGTAATCAAAATGGGGGTACCTTTAAAACAAGAGAGAATCTCTATCAAATATGCCTTCCTCCCTCTCTATGTTTGTATAAAACTCACGATTTAAGGCCAAATAGTAAAGATCAGCAAGTTGAATAATAGAATCCTAACTAAGTGCGAAAAAGTGGCTATAGTGTTAAACTTTAGCTTCACTAAGAAGGTAACATAATGCTCTACTATGATATCATTTTTTCTTTGAGCCTCGAATGACTTCGAATTCTCCATCATGGTGAACCAGAACTCATCGAATGTAGCCTTCTTCCTTAATGATGATGTAATAAGCCACTGAGTAGACATTTAAGTTAAAACTATGCTAAAGATTGGCTATAAGGGGTTAGAAAATGCTCAAGAAGCTCTTTCTTGTATAAGTCATCATGATCAGAATATTGTCTTTTCCATGGAAATGGAGTTCAACTTTAAAATTGTTACCAAAGTATAGCTTTTAAGGAGAGGAACATAGTGGTGTAATTATCTAGGTCAAAAATGAAGAAATACTAGTGAATGAGGGAAAAGAGTAAGGCGGCAACGAGTTCACTATGAGGCAAGCGACAGAGGGACTAAAAGGTAAAGAACAAGTTGGAATCTTAGTTGCAAGGTGTGTTTAGGCATGAAGAGAGCATAATTATGGGAAAATATTGGAGATTTAGGCCTAAAACAAGTGAAAATAGAGGTGAATAGTGGTTTAGAGGCTAAAATCATGTTGTTTACTGATTTTTTCAATAATTAAAATAGATTTCTTGATTCTTTAACCATCTTTATCTTATCTTAAGTAATCAAGTTAAGAAAAGTTTTAAGAACTCAAATAAACAAATATTATCATCCAATCATGTGATAGAAACTCAATCAACCCATTTAGGAACCTAATCTTAGCATAAACTCATTTTAAAACATCATATATATGCAATAAAATTCAAATTCAACATAAAATCATGTGTTCTTGAGCATATATGACGTTATTCCGGTTATTCAACATTATTAAAGCTTCAAAAAAATCGACAGTCATTC
>JAOXYD010000135.1:18293710-18307234 GCA_028565735.1 Pinacopodium congolense | reverse complement strand
GAATACATGTTTCTAATTATTTATTCTTAAGAGAAAACAACCCCCAATGAGTATTTGTTAATGAATTGAATTTTTATATCAATGATTCATACTAGATTGATAACGACGGTGACCCGAAGACCAAGGTTTGTTTCATGAATTTCCAGATTTAATTATTTAATTATTTTCAATTTTTAAAGCTTCTATCTCTTTAAATTTACAATTAAATCAAACCCCCCTTTTACTTTTGTCTTTCAATTCATTTAACATTCATCGTAGGAATTCCTCGTGGGAACGGTCTCTACTCATCCCTATCTACATTCATTTGGATAGAGTTGATTTCTTTTAAATTTGGTGCATGCGACAGCATCAAGCATCAACTGGCTTGTTCCTCCAATCTCTCTCCTAGAATGTCTATCACCTACGTTCTCTCTGCCGAATCTGTCTCCCTCTCTCTCCTTTTCGAATATGTTCTTTTTCTTTTTATTTTTTCGAATCCTAACTCTGTATCTTTTTTTTTCCTTCACCCTTTAGGGTTGCTGCTTCTCTTGTTTTTAATTTCCCAGTTGCTATCTAGCTTTGGGCTTGGACCTATTAATTTCCATTTATATGGGCTGGCTTGGAGTGTGGGTGAAAGAGCAAGAGCAGGCCCACGTAGGAAGCCACAGCAGCTGAAGTCTTTGCGAAGGCTCTCTCGCCAACATATTCAGCCTTGGCTTGGCGCATCCAAGCTTGGAGTCCTCGCCTCGATCTGCATGAAATTCATAGTTTTATAAGGTTTCAAGCTTAGTTTATTCTTCTTTATTCAATCTTCATTCTTCTTCTTTTTCTTTTTTTCACTTACTTCCAATTTTAAATTTTAAATTTAATATATACTACACAATAAATAAATACACTAATAAGATTTAATTCTAACCCAACATTAATAATTAAATAATAAAACACAAAAAATAAAAACACTTAAATAATCAAAACTTACTCCAAACTAATACCAAACACAAACAAAAGAATAATTAAGATTATACTAAACAAAAACACACAAAATAAATCTTAAAACATAATAATAATAACATATTATGTAAGAAGCACATGCTAAACACTTAGAAAAACACACACTAAAGCACAATTATCACATAGAAGGCAAGGAAACAGAAGAAGAGAAAGGAATGAGATGTAACTTGAAGCCTTTATTTGGAAATTTTGGAAAGTTGGAGTTGATCTTAATGTTTATATAGTTAGAGTTGATCTTAATGTTTCCACTTTTAATCTTGCGTTCCTATTGTTCTTTCCTCTCTTTTCTTGTTCTTTTCTTTCTTTGGATGTTGTTTAACTCCCCTATAATGACTCCTAAGGCTTTCACATGTGTTTTGTTTCTAAAAATAGCCTTAAGTTATAACAATCATACAATTCCCATGTCTTTAGAGACATTCAATATGCCACAATCGTTACTTGGTGATGGTTGCACCTTTTATCATAATCATGACCAACATGTTGGTTAGTCCGTAATGTTTCATCTTCTTCTACTCTTTGTTTCCCATTTTAACTCCACGTGAAAATACATTAAATACTTACAAAATTAAGATCAAATTCTTACCCAACATTAACAAAAAAATCACATAAAATATATAAACATTGACAAGACCAAAAGAATATAATAATATGTCATAAACACATAATTATCACCCTAAATAAACATTTTAACACACTTACCAACTAAAGAAACCCACTTTATTTCAAACCTATTAGCCTTGAAATCTATATGGATAAAATCATGGCCTAGGTCATGGTCTTTTGCAAGAAATTTTATTTTTCCTTCCATCCTTCAATCTAACAATTCATCTAACCTTTTTATGATCATAATCAATTTTGAAGCCTATATTATGTGAGAAATATCATATCCACTAATTAACACATTTATAGCTTGTTCTTAGGCAACCACTTCGATACTTCCTTAGAAAAACTCCATAACCAATCAAAATTTAATTAAACACTAAAATATAAATCACTTTAATTAAACATAGTTAATATCTCCTAACCTAATTATGATTATGGCATGATTTATTATAACACAATCACTCAGTTCATTATAGTAACTCTTTATAGACATCATAAATAATTAGAGACTTGTTTGAGAAGTCACCTAACCTTTTTACAAAAAGGTAAATACCTTATCATGAATATACCCAGTTACTTAACTAGATCACTCTCTTAAATAGTTACTAGAACTACTCTTTAACTTCAACCTTTTTATTAATTTGAAGCTAGTAGAGTGAAATTTTTATACATAGTTATTGACACAATTTTTTTCTTTTTTTATTTTCAAACTTTGAACAACCAAAGTTGCTTAAATAAATATGCTATTCTAAATTTATGTAAAATTTTATATAAAATATCCTTAGAAACTTAACTTGGCATATAAGGGTCCCTAAACATATACAGTAAAATAAAAATAAAAGAAAAACTAGCATCATTTAGTATCCAATCAAGATTTATTCAATATTAACTACATTAAAGTATACTAATTAACAATTAACCACATCTAAACTCATCACTCTCAAATTCACAACAATCCAAGTGTGCACTACTATAAATATCCTATTCCCTTACCCCCACACTTAAACTAAACATCATCTTTAATGTTTAAATAACATAAATAAATATAACAAGGAAAGGAATAGAATACCTTTGATTTTTCATATAAAGGAAGAAAAAAGAGGATGTATGTTGCACTATTCTTCTTCCTCCTCTCAAAGTGATTGAGTTCTCCTTAATGTAAGATCTGTGGATACCTTAGAAGCTAGATGTTTAAACAACTAAGAAGAATAAGAAGATTTATAAGATTGTATAACCAGATTAGTGCAATCTTGTTATTTTTTTGTTTTATGTTTCAAATTAAATCTTATTAAAGTTGATTATTTGGGAAATTCTTAATATTATTCCACTGTGCATAATGATATGATCATTATTTTATTTCTCAAAAATGGTATCAGAGCCACCTTTAACAAGTTTTGATTCTTATAATTAGATTATGTTAGATAAATTAATATAATGAGATTATATTATTGAAAAAACTAAAAAAATTTTAAAGCCCTCATTAAAATATTAAGTACATGTTTAAAGATTGATTGTTTTCTTCCATTGTTATATGATTAAATTAGAGTTCTATTTATTGTTAGGTTTGTTGAATAAACTAAAAGTCGCTTTAACCCAAATACATTTAGTCTTACAATGATGGGTCCTAGTTAACTGAATTTATATAATTTGAATAAGAAAACTCATGATCATATGAATTTATAAGCAGGATTAGGAATAACATAAAAGATACATTTTGGCAAAGATTTGTCACCTAAAAAATATAGGAGTCACATAAAATATGATTGACAAAATTTTATATAGTTAATTTTAATTTAGATGGTTTGTTAAGAAGACTAAAGATCAATTAAATTAGAATGAGATGCTAACCCTATTAGGAAATTATGTCATAAATTTTTAAATTAATAGTGATAGTTATTAATTTGTTTAAAATAGTGGGAGTAACTAAATGATTATTGAAGTCATTAATTTATTTGGTTTTGTGGCATAAACTAATATTTTCTCTTTTATGTTTCAATTGTTAAAGATGACTATAAACTTGTTCTTAAGAAGCATCACAGATGGAAACAAATTAACTAGACCAAACTTTTTAAACTAGCTACGAAAGTTGAGAATTGTTTTTAGGTAAGAAAAGAAATTACATGTGAAATTTATGAAATCAAAATTCCACCTGAGCATGCAAAAGATGTTGCTGATGATGTTTGGGAGAGTTATCAACATCATATAAATGACAATGAACAAGCTACATGTGTTATGTTAACTAGTATGTCCTTTAGCTTTAAGGTAGCATGAAAACATGGATGTTAAGACCATGATGAGGCCCCTTTAAAAAAATTTTAGTGCACAAAGTTGGGTGGAAAGGTTTAAGGCTTCTCAAGTATTATATCGATACATAATGGTACTTAGATCTTCAATAGAGATACATTTACCAAATATGATTGGCTACATTGAAAAGTTAGGCCAATTGAAATATATCATAAATCATGAGTTGAGCATTAATTTAGTGCTCCAGTCTCTTACTGAAGTTTCTCATAGTTCATAATAAACTTTCATATTAACAAAAAAGATATTATATTGCCTAAATTGTTGAACATACTTAAGATTGTTGAGGGATGCTTTAAGAAGGAATTTAATTTTGTTCTTGTTATTGGTTCTTCAAAAATAAGGGTAAGACTCTTAAAAACAATAAAAATAAAAAAAGGCTTTTGCTTAAGTAATAAAGTCAAAGGATGATCTTAAGAATAAGAATAACAAGGGCATCTATTTTTATTATGGCATAACTAGACACTAGAAGAGGAATTACAAGGCACATCTTGTCAATTTGATGGAGAACAAGATAAAGGTAACCTCGTCATCAAGTATGTTTATGATTAAAATCAATGTTTTTGTTTTTGTTTCATAATCATAGGTATTAAATACCAATTGTGGTTCTTACATTTATAATGATGTGTAGGTCCTAACGGATAGTAGATTGTTGAGAATGAGTTGGCAATAAAGCAAGAGTTGCTACATTAATTATAGGAACTTGTATTTTAGTTCTACCTTATGGCCTTGTACTCGAACTAAATAATTATTATTATGTTCCAGTAATTATAAGAAACATCATTTATATTCTAAGTTTGGACATGAATGGTTTTGTTTTTATAGTAAAGAATTAAAGTTGCTCTTTTTTTTAAAATGATGTTTATGATCGATCGGAGTTACTTATAAATGGTTTGTACAAATTAGATTTTAAAAAGCCAATATTCAAAATAAATAACAAGAAAAAAAACCAAATTTTATCTTATTTATTACATTAAAAATTAGGTCACGTCAATGAAACAAGAATCACAAAATTACTTAAATAAGGATACTTAGATCCTTTTGATTATGAATCATATGAAATTTATCAATCTTGTTTATTAGATAAGATGACTAAACTGCTCTTTAGTGGATAAGGGGTAACGTACTAGTAAGTTGTTAGAGTTTATACATTTAAATGTATATGCCTCTATGACTACTCAAACTAAAGATGGATATACTTATTTCGTTACATTCACAGATAATCATTCAAGATACGATTATATGTATTTAATGAAACATAAGTTTAAAACATTTGAAAATTTCAGAGAATTTAGACTTGAGGTATAAAAAAATAGCAAGAGTATTAAAACACTTATATCTGATCAAGGTGAAGGGTACTTAAACCACAAACTTCTTAGTTATTTAAAAGAAAATAGGATTCTCTTACAAAGGACTCTTCCTTGAGCTCCACATCTAATAGAGTTTTTGAGAGGATAAATCATACTTTATTAGGTATGACATTTTCATGATGAATCATGTAATTCTTCCTATTTTATTTTAGGGATAAGCCCTTGAAACTTTTGTTTACCTTCTAAAAAGAGTTTCATTCAAATCTATTGACAAAACTCTATATGAGATATGGATGGGTAATAGATTAAATTTCTCAAACATAAAGATTTGGGAATGTGTCACTTATGTGAATTGTACAATATCGAATAAGTTTAAAGTTAAATAAACTAAATGCAAGTTTATAAGATATCTAAAAAGAGTTTTGGTTATCAATTTTATCATCCTATTGAATAAAAGGTATTTGTTTTAAGGCATACTACATTCTCAAAAAGAAAATATATTCTCAAGGAAAGTAAAGGAAGTGAGGTAAATAGAAAATTTTTAGAACCACAAAATCCCATATAAGTGAAACAAGAACTATAAGTTGATACATTAGATGTACAATAAATGGTTTAAGACATAGTCCGTAATGCTTTAGAAAGGTACGTCTTCCTTTTATAAGATTGGATCTATATGTTAAAAAGGAAGTGATTCACTAATGATTGATGAGCCTACTAATTTTATAGAAGTAATGTGTTTGAAAATGCTTCTTTAAAATAGCAAGATGTCCAAAATAGAGTCTATGTACACTAACCAAGTATAGACTTTGGCAGATACACGTGAAGTTATTGTTTTCATTAGGAGTAAGTGGGGTTTTAAGAGTAAAACTAACATAGATGGAAATATGCATATGTAGGAAGTAATGTTAATGGTAAAAGGTTACCAACAAAATAAGGAGTTAGTTTTATTGAAACTTGTTTACTAGTAGTAATACTTAATTCTATAAGGATTTTATTAAATTTAACTACATATCATGATTA
The DNA here is from genome assembly GCA_028565735.1 of Pinacopodium congolense. NCBI lineage: Eukaryota > Viridiplantae > Streptophyta > Magnoliopsida > Malpighiales > Erythroxylaceae > Pinacopodium > Pinacopodium congolense. The sequence continues at coordinate 18,301,010 of JAOXYD010000135.1, read as the reverse complement.
TAAAATTTGACAAATAGATGTTAAAACAACATTTCTTAATAGGAATTTGCTATAATATGTGTATATGACACAACTCAAGGTTTTAAATTCAAATAATTTCCTAATCGAGTATACAAATTGAGAAGGTCCATTTATAGACTAAATCTAAGGGTCACGAAGTTAGAATATCCATTTTGATAAGGTAATCAAAGAGTTTGATTTTATCAAAAATGTAGATGAATCATGTTTTTACAAGAAAGTCAATTAGAATACAATCATTTTTTTAGTACAAGTGACATATTGCTCATTAAAAGTGACATACCTATGCTCTTATATATTAAGATATGTTTATCCAAGAACTTCTCTATAAAGGATAAGGGAGAAGCAATCTATATATTGGGTATAACACTACGGCAAAAGAAGCTTTAGCCAACAAGCAAAAGCGTAGTTAAAAGTGAAAGTATTGTTACCTTTTCACCAAGGCAACAGAATTAGTGTTGTTAAATAAGGTGGCACTACTATAGATATAAAGTAATACAATGTTTTGATTAGGCAATGAAATAAAAAAATGTTGCTTTAAGTTTTATTTAAGGCAACGAAATAGTTTCAACATATAACAATAATGATGAATGAATATAGCAACAATTTGAATCTTTATAAAGCAACAAATTACTTTTTTTAGGCAACAATATTTAATAATAAAAGCAACAGCATATCCGTTATTTAGCAACGATAAGTTAATGTTAAAATAAGCCCCTTTCATTGAGTAGGCAATAATTATATATACATTAATATTGATTATAAAGACAATAAAATATAGGATCAAAACTAGGCATATATTCATTAATGTATACCATATTCAAAATACAATAACAAAAATACGGATTTGTAGAATTCAATCTTTAACATATTCAAAATACAATAACATATTCACCAACTAAAACATCGCTACTAATTGAAAAATCTATTTCTTTTTCATTGACCACTTTATCTCCACCACCTCCATTAGCTTCCTTATGTAGTTCTTTATTTTTAGTTTGAAAACGGCTTAACTCTACCTCATAGTTCATCAAGTTTACCACTTTATCTCTACCACCTCCATCAGCTTACTTCTGTAGTTCTTCATTTTTAGTTTTCAAATGGCTTAACTTTACCTCACGGTTCATCAAATTTGCTTGACATTCATAAATATCTTTCTAAGCAACCAAAAGTGCTTCATTCTCTCCACCAAAAAAAAGAGCTTATTTTATTTTTATGCTATCTCCTAATGTTACTTAAAAGATCTTGATGAAATCTGAATAATGTGATTGAAACAATTTCCATTATTATGTTGGGCATGAGTTCATCATGGTTATTTACAACCTCACTGTCAAATAGATTAAGTAATATAAAAAGAACAATAAAATCAAAGCTTCAAAGGACTCTAGTTGCAAATCTTCAAAAATTTTATTACCAAACTTAAAGTGATTCCTAACATTTTTTATCTAATAGTTTCGCACTATGAAAACAATGGCTATTACATAAAAGAATTAGTCGAAGTCTTATCAACGATCTAAGTATGTACTTAATAAGTTTTACTTGATCTGGAAGATAGTGAAGCAAAATGATACCATATTGGAGAAAGTTCTCACCAAAGAGAATCTTGTAAATCCTCTCACTAAGCCATTATCTCAAAGAAGACATGATCGACCTATATTTTAATTATTAATCATAAAGATAAAATCTCTAGAATAATTATTATGCAATTGAAATTTATAATAAGATCATAATTATGATATTCAAATTATATTTTATATTATTCCTAAAATATTCCTTGTCATAATTTCATCAAAATGACATGTTGATAGAACAATTAAACTAGTATATATTATATTTTTTATTTTGAAAAAAGTAATCGATCTCATAGATAAAAATGTAGAGACACTTAAATAAATGTGTGAGTGTTTATTAGAGAATAAGTTCACTAAATTGAGCCAATTATAAGGATCTTAAACAGAACATTACTTGTGTGTCTATAAATTACCTCATTATAATGATTGTATAATTTCTCCTTAAATTTGAGATTACAAAAGTTATCTCATGTAAAAATTATTATGTTTTGATGCTAATTATAATAAATCCTATGAAATAGTTCAATTTAGTAGTAATTCAATATACTATAAACTATATAGAGATAGTATAATAAATTAATAAAGGATTTGTCACCCTAAAATAATTAAGGAGATGTTCCCCTATTCTTAATTAGTAATGATTTTAGAATTCTCTAATAAGAATAAATTACAAAGTTTTGTTATAGCATCTATAATTGCTTTTGGTTTAGGTGGACAGCCAGGCAAATGGACAAGAATCAGTATTAAACATCCTCCTTGTAATTGTAAATGCTCCCATAGCAATAAGATATTTGGGTTTAGACATTTATTCATATAATCTAACTAAAGAAAGAGCCATTTTCATAGTTACTATTGGGTTGTCATAATATGTTGTTAGATGTTAATCATGATTTATGGTTATAAATTGTTTAATTAGAGAATTAAAGATAAATGAAAATTAAATAGGAGTTTTAATTTTTCTAATTCTAATTGTGAATATAATTATAATTTATAATCTTTATCAATATATTAAGAACCTAATGGATCATGCATAAAAGATATATTAAAAGAGAGAAAAATTGTTATTAAGTTAGACTTAATTGAGAAGTTTTATAAATTTCAAGGATCAATATGTGATGTTTGATCTTATTATGATTGAATTGTAATTATGATTAAAATTTGACTTTAATTTTAATTTTGATAAATTATAAAGTTATGAAAAATATAAAAGGAAGAACAAAGAAGATAGAGGTACCACTATTCTTTTTCTTCCCCTGAAGTATTTAAATTCTCCTTAAAGTTAAATCTGTTAGGTGAACTTCCTTATGAGACAGGAAGTGGAGGCAGCCATCAGGGGATAAATCATTTTTGGCCAAAAAGTTAAGGAGAAGGGTCAAGGACTGATTGGGTACCTAATAGTTAGGTGACAGACAAGGAAGAAGAAACTTGAACAGACAGAATGTAGGCCCAGTCCTCTCTAATATATGAGGGTACAACAAAAATACTAAACACTCCTAAGAGATTCATACCAACAGGTCATTCTAAGGAAAATAGAGAAGAAACTATACCTGAGTTATACTCAGAGAAAGAGGCCTCCTCCTACTCAGCAGATACTAATAAGGATGGAGACAAAGGGGAGATGGAGAATTAGTAAGAAGAGGATATAAAGGTTCTAGACTAGTGGGTAGGAGGAAAGGGAGTAGGAAAAAGGCTAATTACTCATGCTTAAGACGTTAATGACTATAGTAGCTTGGAATGTTAAGGGTGACAACTAACCCTCCAAATAAATAGTACTTTGCAATTTTCTTTTAGATAATGAACCTAGTTTGATAGGCTTCTTAGAGACTAAGATTAAATAGTCAATCAACTCTAAGGTATATTTTTTGGATGATCATAAAATCATTATAGCTTGTGACAAGGACTAAATTCAATTCACTCACTCGATTATTAATGACCAAATGATTCATTTGACGCTCCTTTTTCAAGCAAGAGAGATGTGAAGTGGAAGTTACATTTATATATGCTTGTAACCTAAACTTTGAACATGTGCGTATATGGTAGAAGTTGGAACATTTAAAGAGAGTTATTAGTGGCACATAGCTATTGTTAGGTGACTTTAGCAACACTAATTTTCCTAGTGAGGTGGATGGCAATACTAGATGGAGGAACTTTACTGAGGATTTCAGGGATTGTATGGAAAATATTGAGGTCACAAACCTCAAAAGCGAAGGGTAATTCTACACTTGGGCTAATAAACAATAAGGAAGTGCGTACATCAAGAAGAAATTAGATAGGGCATTAGTTAATATGAACTGGCTGCAGGCCTTTCCAGAAGGCAAAGCTTGTTTTGAAAACCCCTAGTTCTTAGATCATATGCCTATAATTATAAAAATATATATTTAGAGATCACCTCGGAAAATCCCCATTCAAATTTAATAATTTCTTAACTAAGATTAAAGGCCATATGGAAGCTATGATGGGAGGGGACAATGCTGAGGTAAAGGAAGTAGATCTTTCATATGTGTTAAGAAGTTTAATAGAATCAAGAAGGACCTAAAAAGGTTAAACACCTCTTTGGGCAACAGTACTAAGATGAGAGTGAAGAATGCTCAAGAAAACCTGAAAGACATTCAAGATAAAATTTACCAGGACCCTACAAATAGACATTTCCTTCAACAGGATAAACAATAGATTTTGGAATTTGGATAAGCTCTCTTTGCTATAGTTCCCTATTACAGCAGAGATCAAGAATCAAATGGCTCAAAGAAGGAGATCAAAATGCTAGCTTCTTTCATAAAGTATAATGGCTATAAGGAATTCTAATAGAATCTCCTCACTAAAAGAAAACTTAAGTGTAGTGATTGAAGATCATAATATACTTATAAAACAAGCATACCTATTCTATTCTTCTTCTCTAGGAAACTCAGTTAATAGTTCCTCATCTATTCAGCTCCTTAATTCTATAGTATAGAAACATATCTCTCATTAGGAGGTAGCCTTTCTTACTAGCCCTTTCTCAAAAAGCCCGAAGACTTGATGGGCTAAATGCCTATTTTTATTAAAAATTGTGGTTGGAGATCAAGAGGATAGTAATAGAGGTAGTGCTAGAGTTTTTTTTTTTCTAGTGGGGGAATCCTTCAGAAGGTCAACAAAACATTTATTTACCTAGATCCTAAAAACCTTAATCCAAAAACTATGGTGGAGTTTAGACTAATTGCATGTTACAATGTGTTATACAATATAATAGCAAAACTGTTAGCCAATGGAGTAAAGATTTATTGCCTAACTTGGTAGATGCTTCTCAAAGAGCTTTAATTAAGAGGCAACAGATTAGGGATCAAATATTACTAACTTAGGAGCTTCTATGAGGTTATAGCAAGAGTTTAGCCATGAAAGATTTCTTGATGAAACTGGACATTCACAAGGCCTATGATTCTTTAAGCTGGGATTTTATCCTAAACACATCAGGTGCATTTGAGTTTCCGGAAAAATTCATTAGATGGATAAGGGAATGCATAACTAATACCTCTTAATGTATAACTACTACCTCTTATAGCATCTTGGGGAACCCACCCCCTTGATCAAGGGCGCTAGAGGTATTAGACAAGGTAACCATCTTTCTCCTTATTTATTCTCTCTTTGGATGGATTTTCTAAATTGTTTGCTAAAGGTAACAATTGTTAGAGACAAAAGGTTTAAATTCCACTCTAGATGTAAGAAGCTACAACTCATTAACCTTGCGTTTGCTGATGATCTCATGATATTCTCTAGAGCTGATGCTAACTCCTTAGGAATTATATCAAGCCTATATCAAGCCTAGGCATTAATAAAGAGAACAACAACATGTTCCTATCTTCACAAACTTCTCATCTCTCAAGCTAGTTTGGGGCTATTACGAGTCTAGATACTAAAGGCCCTCTTTTTACTTACTTAAATGTGCTTATATCCACAAAAATATCGACCTTTCAAGATTTCCAACTTATCTTAGAAAGAATTCATAGAAAGACTACCCACTAGTATAACAAAAGTCTATCCTATGCTAGCAGGATTCAACTTATTAAGTTAGTTTTATCCAACCTTCATGTCCACTGGTCTTCCATCTAAAATTTCCTTAAAATGTAATGAAAGCATTTAACAAGACCCTGAAAAAAATTTTGTGGTTAGGAGACTCCACAAAGAAAGTTACAGTTAAAATCAAATGGTAGGAAGATTGTTTCCTTAGGAAAGACGGAAGTCTGGGCATTATTTCTCTAGAATTATCCAACAAATCCCTTCTTTGTAAAAGATTGTGGAGGCCCTTAGTTAATAAGAAATCCATATGGAGTAAATAGATGAATACATACTGGCTGAAGAAGGGTTATCCTTGGTATGTTCAGGAAAACAAAACCAATATATCTTAGACAATAAAGGGCATATTGGGGATGAGAACTATGCTATGGCTAATAATTCAAATAAGGTTAGGGGAGGGGACTGACACTTATTTTTATAATGCTAATTGGACTCTCTTTAGCCCTCTGGTCTCTTATATTGAGCTTCCACTTGCACTAGGTTTAATCCCTAGTAATTTTACTATGAAGGAGACTCTAGCTATGTATTAGTCTATCTTGGAGGAAATTCTAAATTTAGGGGTAGTGGATTTTCTAAAGTAAATACATAAGATCCAACCAGGAAGGATGAAGTTTGGTGGTCTGGGAACATGTCAAAAGCTCTCTCTATACCCTCTTTTAGAAAGTTAATCAGGCCAGACCAAGGAGTAGTAGTTTGACCTAGTTTGATTTGGTTTAAAAAACATCATTCTAGAGCCTCGTTTAGTACTTGGTTGGCTATCCAAGATAAGCTTAATACCTTGGATAGACTATCGAGATTCCTAAACATCCCTGACATTTGTAAGATATGTCATAATTGTATGGAAACTAGTGACCAGATCTTTTTCACTTATCACTATACTACCTTCCTATGGAGAAATATCCTATGACTATGTAACTACCATAGTAATCTGGATAACTGAGGTAGCTTCCTTCACGGGTGGACTAGGATCAAGCGAGATAACTATAGGGACTCTAAATTCTCAACATAGTAGTAACCTATGTGATTTATAGTATTTGGAAAGGAAAAGAACCTACATATCTTGAAAAATCAAAGGAGAAGCAAAGAGATCCTCCTAAAGTGGATTGCAAGACAGATTCAAGTGCACATAGTAACGCACTTGGTTCACCTCAAATGTGGAATAGCGCTACGATAGAGATGACACCTCCTAGAGGAGAATCTTACTCCTTGACCCATAATAGGACTTACCCACAAGGAATGATCAAGACCTACGGCTTATTTTATTAACAATCATACATTTGGAAGGAAATAGAGGATTGCGAACAAGGACTTTACTTGATTAGCAGACACCAAATTGGAGGTAGGAGTGCAGAATAGTTGAGAATCCTTATGGGTCTTATCAAAAGGGAACTAGAGAAATCAGCAGCCTAGCAAAGAAGAAAGGAAGTAATTAGAGACATAATCACAAGTTACTTGATAGGAAGGAGATCCCCAGTTAAATACATGGCCGACTAAGTGAAGGATTGCATCAGACGCCATTTATGCAATCGACTTACAGGAGGATCTGAAGGTGATTGGGTGGAAGCTTCTCTAGACATTTAGGGAAAAAGCCGAGAGTTGTTCCTTATGAATGAGTGATTTTGAGCTATTAGATCAGTAGTGATCTGATAACATGGCAAGCATAT
>JAOXYD010000135.1:18277457-18288441 GCA_028565735.1 Pinacopodium congolense | reverse complement strand
TACTTATAATTGGGATATATTTTGGATTTTCTTTTTGTACATCCCAATTGTGTTCAAATGTTAAACTTTTGTTTTTTGTAAATCGATTGCGATGGTGGATATGAAACGAAAGAATGCTTTATGATTCAGTCAGCTATTATGCATGTGCTATTAGATTCCGCTACACAGTTGCATGTGAAATGATTATGCATGTTTAACAACTTGGTAAATTCTTCCGCAATTGGTTATTAAAATTTATAAAGATCGTGTGAGCGCGAGAATTGAGTGAGTAGCGCCTTGGTATTCCTTCTAGGGGGTATTAGAGCATTACATAATATGTAAGCAAACATAGTCTTTATACCAACTTAAAAGGCTACTATAGTAACTATAATCTAACCAATACTCAATGGTAACTATAATCTAATTGATACTCAAGCCACTTCGCAAGCACAAAGGATATACCTGTATATTATTCCTATATTTTCTGCATGGGCATAAACACATGATCCATATGATATAAACTAGGTAAAGATCCCTTTATTTTCACATAATAGTATTGAAAATATGTTATTAACAACTTTATATTGAAAAATCAATAATATAATAAATTGGAAAATGAGTAATCAAGCAATATATAAAAATAAAGAACTATATGAGATACCAATATGATACGTATCTATAAGAAACTTTAGGTTAAAAACCATGAACAAATCCCGAATCTAACTATGTAAAAGTGAAATGTGTAGAAAGCGTACCTGATTTTGTGTAAATGCAGAAATTTTTCTTGGAGTTGTGTCTCCAAACCTACAAAAATAAACAGAAAACACACACACACACACACACAAGAGTGAGAGAGAGAGAGTAGAGAGAAGTCAGAGAGTTTTCTGGGTCAAAGAGTTTTCTGGGTGTTATCTTTCTGCTCTTTTCTAATATTTGGTTCTTGTAATGGCTTAAGTGACTAAATGATCAAGTCTATATATAACAAGGGCAGGAGATCTAGCACTGGCTTTATAGACAGTCTAATAAACTGTCCACCCACAGTGATAAAGTCACATTTTCTTCTATACCATTATTTATCATTTATGAATCATTAATCCAATTAATTATTTTTACTTAATCTAATTAATGTTGTCAAAATTAAATGCTAGAACAATTAAATGGACTATAGTCCAATAAAATTATTCCAATATTCTCCCTCATAGACAAGCATTAATTACCTCAATCAGAATGATCAAGTAAAAATAACGATAAGATATACTTTAGGATCCACAGATAAATAAAGTCACACACTCCGTCCCACAAGGCTATTAATATCGAAAATACTAAAAAAATGCATCATATAATGACACAGTTCCAATATAATCATGCATATCAAATCACCTTACTAACATGAGTGAGAAAATGCCATGTGGCAAACTACATGATACGACCCCGTAGTATCACACTTCGTTTTTTGATTTCATTATCTCTACTTTATGCTAAATCGCATATAAAGATATCCGTATAGAATGAGTACTTTTATCCCACTATGTCTCAATATACTTTTAGTATCTCAAGAGACATAGTAAAGGTCATACTGTGATAATGCCCAGTGACCTCAAAATGCTTAAGATTGACATAAATCTTAAGACTTTTAAACTGTATACCCCTAACTGATACTTTTAAAGGACTTATGTACACCCATTTTGTCCACATGTCTTTAAAAATTAATAAGTCGTTGTTTTTTAATTAATGGGTCTACTAGCATATATTCTGTTAAAATATGCTTTATCGTAATGCCACCATTCTGCACCAATTCCTTTATGGTCAAATACTTGACCTCTAAATGCTTCAACCCTGTGATATTTTTATTATTGTTACTGAACAATACCATGGAAATATTATCACAGTACAACTATATTGGTCGAGCAATTGACTATACCACATACAATTTAGAAATTAAATTTCTTAACTATATTGCTTGTGAAGCAGCTCCATAGCATGTAACAAACTCTGCATACATAGTTGATGATGTCATGAGTATCTATTTGACACTCTTCCATAAGATTGTACCATCTGCTACTATGAATATGTAACCTGAAGTAGACTTCCTATCATCTGGACACATAGCGAAATCTGAATCTGTATACCCTATCAAATCCAAAATTTCAACCTTGTTGTATACGAGCATATAATCCTTAGTACTTTGAAGATATCTCAAAACTTGTTTTACTACATTCCAGTGATCCATACCTGAGTTAGATAAATACCTAACCAACAGACCTACAGCAAATGCAACATCCATTCTAGTATATATCTATGCATACGTCAGGCTACCTAATGCACTAGAATACTGTATATTCTTCATTGCCTCCTTTTCAACTTCATTCTTTAAATACTGAGCTAAAGATAATTTTTCTCCATGAGAAATTGGTGCTGCACAAGGTTTGTAATTTTTCATATGAAATCTTTACAACACACGCTTTATGTATGCCTTTTGTAAGATACCTAATAAGTTTTAAGATCTATCCCAATGAATCTGAGTACCTAGGACATAATATGCTTCACTAAGATTATTCATATCAAAAATTTTTGACAAAATTTGCTTAACTTCATGCAACATACCCATATCATTTTATGCCAATAAGATATCATCCACATATAAAAGTAGAGAGATCATTTTACCATCTTTAATATTGGAATACAAATATTTTTCAACTTTATTTTTCATAAACCTGAAGGTGGTAATTACTTTGTCAAACTTTAGGTACCATTGCTGGGAAGCTTTTTTTAAATCATATAGTGACTTCCTCAATCTACAGACTTGATGACTCATGTCATCTTATTGAAAACCTTCAGGCTGTATCATATAGACCTCTTCATAAAGGTCTCCATTCAGGGAAGCAGTATTGACATCTATCTAATGTAACTCTAAATCATAATAAGTTACTAATTTCATAATCATTCTAAAAGCATCCTTAGAGGATACTGGAGAGAAGATTAAAATAAACTCTTTCTCTTTGAGTGAATTCTTTAGCCACCACTCAGACTTTAAAATGCTCAACTTTACCCTAAGGATCCTTCTTAGTCTTATATATCCATTTACAACTTATGACTTTACAACCTTGAGGTAAGTCAACGAGTTCTCGTACTTGATTATGCTTTAGTGATTACATCTCTTCTTTTATTGCATCCCAACATAAATTTGCACGAGGACCAGAAATAGCTTATGTAAAATTTACTGAATCTATGATCTGACCAATATTATAATCACTCTCACCCAGATAAACCATAAAGTTCAATGAGATAGCAAATCTTTTGGTCCTATTGGATCTTCTTACAGAAACCTAATCAACTGGATCTTACGCCCTAGGAACTATATCATCCATAGACTGTACTGTTTCCTAGTTTTGTACTGTATGGCACTAGGTCCATGATACATTGATCCTATCGAAATAAATGTAAGATATGATACTATGGTCGTCTAAATGCTACCTGAATTAGAATTATTAGGATAAGAACTTTCATCAGCCACATCAAATTCTAAAAACTTCGCTATTTGTGATTCCAAAATTATGGAACCTCCTTCTCTACAGTAGAATATGTAACCCTTATAATGGTTAAGGTATCCTATAAAATAGCAACAAGTAAAACAAGAATGCAACTTACTTTCATTTGGATTATATAGTTACACTTCAGCTGGGTAACTCCAAACTTGGATATGGGTTAGTGACTGTTTCCATCCCTTCAATAACTCAAAAGGGGTCTTTGGAACTGATTTAGTGGGAACTATGTTCAAAATGTATAAGGCAGTCTTTATGGATTCACTCCAAAGGTATTCTTGAAGATTAGTCCTGCTTTGCATGCTTCTCATTATATCCTTTAAGGTGCGATTGAGCCTTTCAACCACATCATTTTGTTCAGGACTACCTAACATAATAAACTGAGCAACTATACCATAGTTCTCTAAATATCTAGTAAGCAGACATTTTTCTTGTCCTGTAACTCTATATCTACCATAATATTCTCCTCCTCGGTTAGATCAGAATATCGGACTATCTTGATGAATGTTTTCAATTATTTATTGACCTCAATCCTAAACACTTTAAATTTATCAAGTGATTCAGACATTTCTTTAATCAAGAAAACGTAACCATAGTGAGAAAAGTCATCAATAAAAGTCATAAAGTACCTTAATCAACAAATTGTAGGTGAGTAGGGACTAGAAATATCTGTATCGATGATTTCCAACAAATTAGAACTATGGTTAGACGATTTATTCTTTCTTTTGGTCATCTTACCTCTACAACAATCAACACATGTCTCTAAATTTGAAATTTTAAGATTTGGAAGATTGTTATCCTTAATCAATCTTTCAACTCTTTTTTTTAAGAAGTAACTCAATCTTTTATGCCATAACATATATGATTTATCCTTTATAAGAGACCTCTTTGTAACAATATTTTCTGTCATGTAACAAGTAGATTAGACATTGTCTGGAGTTAAAAACATTATGTATAATCCATATGATAAGAAAGCTATACCAATATGTTTTGCATCATATGATAATTGAACCGTAGAATTATTGATCATAAAACTGTAGCCTTCTTTATCTAAAACTTATATAAAAATCAAATTTCGTCTAAAAGATGGTACATAAAATATGTTTCGCAATACAAGATTAAAGCCTGAATCTAAAATCAAACACACCACTCCAATTAACTCATCATGATTTGGCTTTCGCCTTACTCTGAACCCCTACAATGTGAAAGCAATGTGAGTAGAAACTCCACTATCTAGCCACTAAGAACCAGATATAGCTAGTGCAACATCGGATTCATAAATAACGAGGGACAAAGGGTTACCTGATTGCTTTTACTTTTCCTTCCAGTTTTTGTACTTTAGGTAGTCCTTCTTTCGGTGTCCCTTCTTCTTATACCAGAAGCATTTGAAAACACATGACTTTTCCTGTCCCTTGATCCCACTAGTTTGACTAGTACCTTTTGTAACAAGATGATTAGGACCTTTACCGTTGGGTTTGAAAAACTTAGCCTTGGCCTTTACTTGAGTCGTGATCAGCGCTGCTTATGATGTGGTACTTAGCTTCTCTTCCTCAGCCCTACAGTAAGATATCAGAGTACTAATATCCCCAAGATTCATGCTAAGTAGTGAAATCAGTAACTAAATACATGAATTCCTCTGGAAGTGTTGTAAGTATATAATGCACTATAAACTTCTCTAAAAGAGGAAAACTCGTTACTTCAAGCTTTTTCTGTAGGTCCACCATATATAGAAGATATCGTCATACTCCCCCAGTTCTTGTTTATCTCATGAAAAATAATTTCTTGATTAGAGACATTACCTCACTTTTAAGATAGGCACTATATGCATGTAATATAGTTTCCATAAGCTTCTTCACTGAGGTTGTACTTGGAAGTCCGTTGAAAATGTTACTTGGGATGGATTTTTCAATCTTCAAATAATCTAACTTGTTTGTCCGTTCCCAATTTGCATAACTGACTTTGTCAATTTCAAAACTGCATGAAGGATCAATCGGAGGTGGTTCATTAGCTGTTAAAGCTGAATGAAGATCTGTCACCCTTAAGGCAAATACCATGTCTTCCTTCTATTTACTGAGATTGTTATTGCTCAGCAATTCAATTATAAGGGTGCATCTATTCATTGGAAAGATGACTGTAAAAAAAATAGATAATGTAATATCAACAAAAATGTAAGATAACACTTATACTCAAAGCCATAAAAGGCAAACCGAGCATCCTATCTATATATCATGAAATACCTGTGGGCAGAATACATAACACATGAATAAGACCTCCATATAAAAGTGGTCAGAGTACACATCATCAACTCTCGTGAGTCTACCACTTGTGGGTGTATAGATCACTCAAGCATCAACTTTTCCCCACTACATGCCTTTATGTACATCTCAAATTTCATACAAGGTAATCACATGTGGACTGAATGACCAAATTCAAAACAAGAGACATCTCCCAACATGCAAGTAAACATGATCCTCATATCAACTTGAAAGGCCACTGTGGTGATTACATTCTTATCAGTATTTAAACTATTTCCTCAAGCACCAGAAATACATTTGTATATTATCCTCACATAACAACTGTATGAGCATATAAAATGTGACACTATACTATCATGTGTTGTAAATAACCATATGCAACAAATCATGTGATAAAAGGAGAGCTAAATGCATTATCTAAGTCTTTATATTGAAAATTATTCAACAATAAAAATAATTAAAATTTTATTAATAATGTAATTAACAAAACAAAGTGTATGAGATAATTTCACTATTATCTCCTTCATGCTATGTCAAATTGTAAGAAAAATCGCTTAAAAATAGCTTTTGTAAATGCATTTAAGCATTTCTAAAGTTAAATCTTAAAATTTACTAACGTAAAAATAAAAAAATAGAAAAATGCATTTTTAAAAATCACAAGATCCAAAATATGGTCTAAAACATCTTAGGGACCATTCTGTAAATTCTGAAAAATTTAGATTTTTTATCCTGTAGTGGGTGTTACGTCAATAGCCCAGTCACCATTGCATCAGCGCCCAGTAAGCTAAAAGGGCACAGTCAATAGCTGACTAACGTCAAGCATGTGTTAGCGTCGTAAGTCTCCCTTTGCATGTGGGGATGGCGTGCGTATGGCACACGGGCGCTTTCAACTCACAAAACAGACAGTTGGCATGTAAACCCCACGCGCCAGATGCTCCCCTACGCGCGTTGACTTGTTAAGCGCATATGGTGCAAGCATCATACGTGTAGTGACGCACTAACCATTGCACACGCCAGACATGCATCAATCTGGATCACGCATCACGTGTCCCGACTGCCTCCCTATCTCCAACAGTCATGCCTCTCACGCATGTGCATGCCTGACGCTTCTTCTTCTCTAGTTCTCGTTTTCTACGTTCTTCTGGGTTTTCTAGGTTTGTTTTTCATATATCTAAGTCATTTTTTGCTCAAATAACTCCTAATCTTCATATTTTTGCTATCTATATGTTATTTTCTACATTATTTCATGTATATAAACGAAAATAATATAAAAAAGACCACAGATCTGTGAACACGAATATTGTTCTTCATTTTTCCAGATGAAGAACACAGATTTTCCAATATAAAATCACGAATATGACTAGACTCTAATACTAAATGTAAGAAACTTTGTGTTCAAAACTATGAACAATTCTCATATCTAATCATATAAACGTGAAATGTGTAAAAATCATACATGATTTTATGTCCATTGATCCGAAAATTATGAAAATATGTCTTGTAGTTATGTTTTCAGACATGCAAAAATAGACAGAAAATAAAGAGAGAGAGAGAGAGAGAGAGAGAGAGAGAGGAAGAGCGTCTGCAGAGACTATAAAGAGAGAGTAGAGAGAAGTTAGAGAGTATTTTAGGTGTTGTCTTTTTACTCTTTTCTAATACTTAGTTCTTTTAATGACTCAAGTGATTGAATGGTTAAATCTATATATAGTAAGAGTAAGAGATCTAACACTGGCTTTATGGATAGTCTTTTATTAGACAACCTCATCACAGTCTAATAAATTGTCCGCCCAGACTAACATGATCACATTTTTTTCTAGACTATTATTTATCTTTTATATATTATTAATCCAATTAATTATTTTTACCTAATCTAATTAATGTTATCTAAATTAAATTTTAGAACAATTAACTGTACTGTGTTCCAATAAAATTATTCCATCAATATCTTCTTTAAATTAAGTCAATTGTATGAAAACTCACTCAATTATGGCTTTAATAAGTTGTTTTGAAGTTTTTTTAATTAAACTTTAATTATTACCAATTTAATAACAAAAAAAAATCAAAAAATTAATTTTCTGCAACCATAAGATCATAAAAATGACTTATAACAATCTTAGAGACACGCTATAAAATCTAAAAATTTCAGATTTTTTTCTTATATTACATTATCGGCAACATGATGCCAACAAATGATGTAAATAAGAGGTTAATATGCATATTAGACATATAGGTGCACGGGGAACCCGAGTGTTGTGCCATGCCATGCCTGGTACCAATCACACAAGCAAGTGGTGTGCTCACGTTAAAACACGATAACCCATGAGAATGCATGAGCCTTACATAAAGATAAGCAAATTGCCTCATGGCGTATTCAATGCACACACCATACGTGTAGACACGCACATCGCCTTTTTACATGCACCTGACGCATGTCACACGCTCTCTCTCATGTGCTTGCTATCCTGATGTGTGCAATCAACTTCTCTTCCCGTCGCCTTACTCGATGTGATTCCAAGACACTTTTCTTGTTAGATTCTTGCGATTTTCATTATAAAAAAAACTAAAATTTGCAATTTCTTGAAATTTTTCTATAAATTTCATGCATAACCTAATCAAAGTGTAACATATTTAAGCAAAATAATTTAATTGTTTTCAATTTCTTTATTAAAAAAATTAAAATCATAAGTCTAAATTCTTATAATTATGAAACCGCTGGTATACCATTTGTTGAAAATTTAACATGAATCTTAGTGAACAGCTCAAGATCATTCATAAACTTGTATAAATTAAAATAAATGAAGTCAATGCAAAAATTTACCTATTTTATTATTCTTTTTCATTTGGACAAGCTACTAGATTATGTGGATAAGCTTTTAAATAACTTGAATAAGTTCATTTATTTTTAAATAAGCAGTTAAAACTTTGAACAGTCTTCATAAAAATTGCTCTAGATCGAGTATGTTAAACTTTTTTACGCCTTAAAAAAAATTTGTAACCAAAAAGTTTATTTTAAATCTAGATTTTTTATTGAATCTCATTTATTATTTTTAATTTAAATCAATTTTAATTTACTTGTTTTTAATTTTAAAAGTTACTAATTTATCCAGCCTTTAATAAAAATACTGTCACTAACAAAATGGAAAGAGAACCATGAACTGATCACCACCAGGTCTACGTTCTTAGAGTTCTGAATTATACCTAAGTCAGAATATCTTGTTTTCTGTCAGAATATCTTGTTTTCTGTCAGAATATCTTGTTTTCTTCTTTCAGGAATCACTTGATTTTATAGTTGAAAAGTTACACGGCAGGTTGCCATGACCACAAGACCACTGCTTAGGATGTAAACGACATTCACGTTGCAATTCTGAGTGACATCGGTAGCGGAGTGGTCCGTTTATATTGTAGTTACAAGTAGGACGATGGCTACAATTTCAAACCCTGCTTGTAATCCTGGAACTTTATATCATCTAACATAAAGACGGCAAGAAAAACCTTCTTGTCCCATAAATTAAAATTTTAGAAAAACTTTATTTAGTGTAGAGGCCTGTCCACTTCCCAGTGAAGTTGAAAAGCCCGGAAGGAACATGAGTGCCCGTCACTCATGCACATTACAGCTTTTCTTTGAGATCTGTTCATCTTCCTTCAAAATTCCATATCTAGAGTCTATTCGTTTCCGAAGCAAACCCGTTTGAACCAAGAGAAGAGCCCGTGACCTTTAGATAATGGAAGAATTAACAGACTCCATTGTTGAATCCAGAGAAGAGCTTATGATCTCAGCTTCTGGTCAAGGAAAGCCTGTTTTGAGAACAGCTCATTTTCTGAATCCATCTGTTACCAAAGTTGGTAAATCCATTTTTAAGCCTTTCCCACCTACTATGTCATCTTTACCTCTAAAAGTTAAGCCCAAAAAGTGGCCTTTAAGTGTTACATTTAGAGCATGGAATAAACCATCAGAGCAATGGAAGGAATGGATTGAAAAGATGGTTTCTTTGCATGAAATTACTTGGGAAAGAGCTGGTGTTCATGAAGCTATATTGAATTCCGCTTATACAATTGTTCAAGACTGTGATTTGATTTTTGGGATTGCGGAGAGATGGAGTCCTGATACTAAATCTTTCATCTTTCCTTGGGGTGAAGCTACAATTACTCTTGAAGATTTGATGATGTCTGGTTACTCTGTTTTGGGGGCCCCTGTTTTTATTTCTCTTGAAGATGAGGAACTAAAGTCCATAAAAGCGCAACTCATGCTAGCAAGAAAGGAAATGACGAGAAGTAGCGCAAAGAAGGCAAGCCATGTGCTGTGGATGCGAAAATTTATGGATAGTGGTAATGAAGTAGAGCATGAAGCGTTCTTGGCCTATTGGTTGTCGAGGTTTGTTTTAAGCGAAGCTCGTGACACAGTCTCTGAGTTCAGTTTATCGATTGCAATTCATTTAGCTCGAGGGATTAGGATTGCTCTTGCACCTGCTATTCTTGCCAGTCTCTACAGGGACTTGAGCTTGTTGAAAAAAGAGCTTACTTGTTTAGAGTGCAGTAAGGGTAGACAGTCAAAGAATAGTAATGATGTTCTAGTAACTGGAGCAGTAACGTCTCCATTTCAATTGGTTCAGGTTTGGATTTGGGAGAGATTTGTAGAGTTGCGACCCGAGCCTAATCTGACAAAAAATGGTGAGCCAAGGCTAGCTCGATGGGACAAACTAACATGCAGAATAGGGGATGTGAGGTTTCGTTTGGACTCGGCCAACGAAAACTTTTTATGGCGGCCTTATGATAGAATTCTGCCAAACTGGACCACGCCCTTCTTTGATGGAGACGAAGAAGTAGTAGTTTCCGGTTTAGATGAGGAAATATTGTCATTTAGTCAATGTTTGAAGGTTTCTGAGTTGGTTGGACATGGCTTCATAGAGCAGTACCTTCCACATAGAGTTGCAATGCAGTTCGGATTTGATCAAGATATTCCAGGCTATGTTGCTCGGTGTGATATTTGTCGTGAGATTTCTTGGAGTTATTACAATAGGCCAATGATTGATGAAATGCGGTATCTTCCATCTTGGCTTTTAAAAGGAGAGGTTACAATCCGTTACTTGGATTGCTGGAAGCGGTCTATTTCCAGTTTCCAAGGTAAGTGCAATGGTGTTCAGCGACAGAAGAAAAGTTCCACAACTTCTAGAGGAAAAGCCATGAGCTGGATAGATAAGAGTACTTGTA
>JAOXYD010000135.1:18231663-18242964 GCA_028565735.1 Pinacopodium congolense | reverse complement strand
AATTAATTGTGGCTTTCTGTATGGATGCTTTAGGGCAAAACTCAAGTTACATCTGTAGTTGAGTTAAATGGCTACAAAGAAAAATTTTCATTCATTTGTTTTTGTTTTTACTACAAATTTCAGTACAGGACTCATTTAATCTGCACGATCACAGTATTTGTCGTTCTTGATGTCAGTGCTTTTCCCTTCTCAAATTTTCTTCTGTTGTTTGCAGAAAGTGAGCAGGGTGTTGCACAAGCAATCATTCGGTCTGTCGTAAATTTTAAGAGGGACCCTTGGCCCAAAGTTTCTGACAATGCAAAGGACCTTGTGAAGAAAATGCTTGACCCTGATCCAAAACGCCGTCTGACAGCAGCACAAGTGCTCGGTAACTTTTGATTTTAATGATTTAGTATGACATGAGTTGATTTGTCTGTTCTGGAATATCCTATATTTGAATTCTCAGAGACGTTTATCTTTATTCGGGTTTTTGTTCTTTGTGTGCAGAACATCCTTGGCTGCAAAATGCAAACAAGGCACCTAATGTTTCTCTAGGTGAAACTGTGAGAGCAAGGCTCAAGCAATTTTCTGCGATGAACAAGCTTAAGAAAAGAGCTCTTAGGGTAAATTTCAGTTTCTTTTTTCAGTCAAATACATTCCAGTTTAAGTGAGGAGTCTTCTTCCAGCTTCTGATGTCATGTATTAGATCAAAGGCCTTTCATAAATTTGTGTTCTTGTCTGTTAGGTATTAGCCGAGCATTTGTCAGTGGAGGAAGTCGCTGGCATAAAGGAGGGCTTCCAGCTAATGGATATTAACAATAAGGGCAAGATCAACATTGACGAGCTAAGAGATGGACTGGTGAAACTTGGTCATCAGTTGCAAGAAGATGATCTTCAAATCCTAATGGAAGCTGTAAGTATTGAGTGTTAGCCTAAGCTGAAATTAAGGGCTTTGACATACACAGATTTGCTGGCTTATAAGCCCATAATAATTGCTTCCTCTAAATTGAGTCCATACCCTTATGAAGAGCTTTTTAAAGAAGTTTGGAAATATTACTATCAAGTCATAATGAATGGGAGATAAAAGTTACCACTCTTTTTCTACATCATTGTCGAATCATGTGCTGCGAAAATTCCTTTTTTGCGGACAAAGACTTAAACCTGTTGGAGAATTCTAGTTGTAACAAGTGAAAATGATTATGACTTTGGAGAAAATGTTGTTCATAAGCAAAACTTCATTGTTGTCCGCTTTTCCTGAATGAAGATGTTGTGTTCATCAATCTCATATGTCCACATATAAAAATATTCTGTGTCAGCTGGTTTCACTTTACAACAACTAACCGGCAATTTGTAATCTCTTTTTACAGGGAGATATAGATCGGGATGGTCACTTGGATTATGATGAATTCGTGACGATTTCTGTTCATTTAAGGAGGATGGGCAGTAATGAACACCTTCTCAAAACCTTTGAATTCTTTGATCAAAACCGAAGTGGATATATAGAAGCTGAAGAGTTGAGATATGCCTTGGCCGATGATATCGATGCAAACAGTGATGAAATCGTCAGTGCTATTATTAATGATGTGGACACTGACAAGGTCAGTTTTGAAATTCTAGAAATAATATGCAAATTGATAAATCCCAGTGGATCAGTGTTAAAAAAATAAAAAAACAAAAAATCAAAGGATACCAAGTATTCAATGGTTATAAAAGCGGCAAATTCATTTCACTTGTGTGCAATATCACTGCAAGTTTAATCAAGTCAGATAGGTTATCAGCTAATACAGGTGCCTAGGAACAGCATTTTTCTTATGCACATGGGGGCATAGCATACATGTCTGCTTTCAAGCAATTGCATTTTCGAGAAAATGTTTTGAGGCTTATTCAAAGTCCCTTTGTAGCCCTCCCCACCTATCTTCTGCTCACACAAAGTGCTTCCATTAAATGCTAGAAATTGGGATGTTTAGTTGGATTGTGTTTTGTGGTTTTGTGTTGTGGTTGTTGTATTTTTGTATTGGTAATTGTGTTTTCTTTATCGATTTCTGTGATATATTAGTATGTTTTCTTTATCGATTTTTGTATTTAAAAAAACAAAAAACTAAAACCAAACACGAAAGTCAAACTAAACAAGGCGTTTAGTAAAGTATTTATATTAGAGTAGTTCGAGATCATTTAGAACTTTTACCTTAATAAATGATATTAAGATCGAAAAGAAGTACAAGATGAGTTCAAAATGAATATTATATATCAAATTGATATAAAAAAGATTGTTTTTAAGTAATTGAATTTGGTAAAATAAAATACAATACAATAAAATAAAATAATGAAAGTATCAATAGTAAAACACAAAACAAAACTTTTTAGTTTATTAAATTATAGTTGAACTAATAAAATTCAATTGCGTATTTATTATTAGTCTATGTGATTTAATCAAAGTTGAATTACTTCAAAATTCTAATTGGATCCATTCAATCGACTTATTCGTTTCAATTCTTTATACTAAAAAAAGACAATCACAAGGAATTTGGTTATTGAAAACCATCTATCCTTCCGACTTTTCATTTTAGCATGTTAATTAGCTCATAGGGATTTATTAGGATCAATAACCCGCAATTAATCCCCAAACTAATGGCTGCTGAAGGACCCAAGCTCCTAACATTGTATTTGTGGGCCTAATAAAACGGCCCAATTCAATATATGTTCCAAATTTCACATAAACCTCAACCCAAATACGCCTCCTAATTTTCGCGCAATAAGTATTAACCTTTTCTCTCTGTGTTACCCGAATTCCCGGGAAAATTAACAGTCCCTTTGCCCCACGAGCCATACCCGACACTCGCCCACATCTAACCAACCAACACCTCTACCCGTCTTCTTCAATCTCCTCCATCTCTCACTCTCTCTGTACATTACCGCGATTTCCTATGGCCGATTCCACGAGTACTTCTCCAACTAACTTATCGACTTCTTCTTTCCCACAGCTCAATGTACCTGCTACGATGCAACGACCGTCGTTGGATCTCCAAACCTTGTCCCCCTCCGACCACGTGAACCGCATGATCAACTCCAGGCATTACATCTCACCGTCGAGAACCATTTACTCCGATAGATTCATACCCAGTAGATCCGGCTCAAATTTCACACTTTTCAACATCATATCCTCGTCCTCTCCACAGTCATCGTCGACGGCGACTCCTCCGGCTTCTGATGGCGGGAAGGACGACAGCTCAACCGCTTACGCCGCCCTCCTCCGAACCGCGCTTTTTGGGCCGAATACGCCGGATAAAAGGGACTCGCCAGCGACAAATATTTTCCGGTACAAGACGGAAACGAGACAGTCAATGCACTCACTTTCTCCATTTGGGTTCGATGACGTGGGTCCTGGCGTTAATCATAGTCCGGTGAAGGCTCCGCGGAAGGTCCCCAGGTCGCCATATAAGGTAGGTTGTTTATAATTTTTATGGAAAGCTGTAATATTTCAGATTTATTGGGAAACGGGTTTGATTTTTTGAGTGTAGAATTGTAAATTTTATGGGTTTCGGTTGCTTATTAGGTATTGGATGCACCGGCATTGCAAGACGATTTTTATTTGAATTTGGTGGACTGGTCGTCGCATAATGTTTTGGCCGTGGGGCTTGGAAATTGTGTGTATTTGTGGAATGCTTGCAGTAGCAAGGTTAGCTGATGGGTCTTTTGAAGTTTGGTTATTTTGTAATGTAATGAGTTTCTTTAGTCTGTCTGGTTAATGGGTTTTGATTTGTTAAGTGAAATTGGCAATTTGCTGAGTGTAGGTGACCAAGTTGTGCGATTTGGGGATTGATGATAGTGTGTGTTCGGTTGGATGGGCGCAACGGGGTACACATCTTGCAGTTGGAACTAGTAATGGAAAAGTCCAGGTTAGTGAAAAAAATGTTTTTGCAGTTGTTTTTAGCTCCTCACATATCTACGTGAAAATATAATCACAACATGGAATAGGGTTATATAGATGATTGAACTGCAAGGACCACGCTGATGGTTATTGTTGATTTGTGTTAAAAAGGTACATGAACAGTATGATTTAATTGTGACACATATCTTGTGTATCATCATCCAGCCTTTAAAGTGTTTTTGGACACTTGCATGAAGCTCTACATATGCATGAACTTTGAGGTTCCCTTTACGTATAACCTTTTTAGGTTGCTATACTACTGATTTTAAATTTGTTCCTCAAAATTCTTGCCCCTTAAATTACTGTTTGTTTGATGCAACCAACAGACTTTTGTGCAATGAAATAGAAAGTGTGAAACTTGTAAAACGTCATGCATGTCACACAGTTGGCCTTCATTAGCCATTTAGTGATGAAATACTGTAATATATTCTGTCAGTTGTTAAATCAAGGTTACAAATGGCTCTGCAAGTAGAAAACAACTTGCTTCTTGTATTTCCATATTCCCTGTCGAAATCATCAAATGCTATTTTGTCAGTGATAATTATTTGTAGACCATCTTTCGTGTTATCAAGCTCTTGGCTTTAACATATACTACTGATTTAAAATTTTTTCCGCAATATTCTTGCCCCTTACATTACTGTTTATATGATGCAACCAATAGACTTTTTATGTAATGAGTTAGAAAGTGGGAACTTGTAAAACGACATTCCTGTCGATCGGTTGGCCTTCATCAGCCATTTAGTGATGAAATACTGTAATATATCCCATCAGATGTTAAGTTGAAATTACAAATGGCTCGAAGTAGAATAACAACTTGCTTCTTGTATTTCCAACTCCCTTGTGGAGCATCATCAAGTGTTATCTTGTCAGAGATTATAATTTCTAGACCACCTTTCTTATGATTCTTAACTTTTCAAACAGCTGTAAATATAAGACACAGTCATCTCAGATCGCTATTTCATTTTATGAAAGTATATTGACTGATTTCACAAAAAGCTTCTGGAGCAGCTCTTTTGCTGCGCTTGGGAAGGTTAGAAACTTAAAGTGTCTAAATTGGTTAGATCTTGGGTTATTTCTAACATTAACGGAATGATTTCTGGAAAGTGGTAGCATGCCACATTTCTATTTTGTTGGAGGCACTTACTGTTACTTCATAGCTGCCAATTTCTTCATATGTAGATTTGGGATGCATCTCGTTGCAAGAGGGTAAGAACCATGGAGGGCCACAGATTGCGGGTTGGAGCCTTAGCCTGGAGTTCAGGTCTTTTGTCTTCTGGTAGTCGGGACAAGAGCATTCTTCAACGAGATATACGTGCTCAGGAAGACTGTGTTAGCAAACTCTCTGGACACAAGTCAGAGGTAAGACCTCTTCTTATTTTCTCACCATTAATAATTGTTACTTTTTCATTCCCAATTCTTATTTTCCTTAAGTTTTACTTTCCTCGGACCTAATAATAATTCTGTTTCATACAGGTCTGCGGACTCAAGTGGTCTTATGATAATCGAGAGTTGGCATCAGGTGGAAATGACAATAGGGTGAGTGATTGATATCTTTGGTGTGCATAAGTAAATTCTCTTGAGCAGTTTTCCTGTCATCATGGATTTGTCAGTTAACTTACCGTTGCTGGATGCAGCTTTTTGTCTGGAATCAGCATTCATCTCAACCTGTGCTAAAATACTGTGAACATACAGCAGCTGTGAAGGCTATTGCTTGGTCGCCTCATGTTCATGGACTTTTAGCATCTGGAGGTGGAACTGCAGACCGTTGTATAAGGTTCTGGAATACAACTACTAACTCACACCTCAGCTCCATGGATACTGGTAGTCAGGTGACTCTTTTGTGAACTCATTCCAAAAACAATGATATGAGTAGCTAGCAAAGTATTTGATGATTTTTCCTCTATTGCTTTTGGAAATAAAGTTGTACTGAAAGACAAGAACAAGGAAAATTCTGCACTAGTGTCTTAAAAGTTTACAAAAGAATTGAACAAGCACATGAAGAAAAGCCATGATAATTTACATCATGTTTGCAATACATTATACTAGGAACAGGTGAACTTTAACCATGAAATCAAAGTGTATGTATGTGTATGCACGCGCGCATGTGCATAAACCTTCTTTTTGGGTATGTGTATCAATGTATCTATGTACGAGCAATGTTGGGTCTGACTGCATATATGTGTACATAAATGTATAAGGCATCGCTCTCTTTCCTTGGACCAAAATCAAAGCTATTATCTCTCCAGGAATCATTTGTTATGAGTAACCCTCTGCCAACCCAATAAATCTTAAAGAACTGTGCAAACTTTTGTGTATGAGTGTGTTAGGATCCCACGTCGGCTAGGAGTATGGGATCCTAATGGTTTATAAGGTTGGGAGTTGCTCTCCCCCCTTAAGGTGTCTTTTGGGGGAAAAGAGGGTCCCTAGGCTTATGAGTTGGAAGCGGCGGCTTGGGTTTGTGTGTATGGACGCGTAGGCTCAGGTTCCTAACAGAGTGCTCTGTATATGTTCATAATGTAGTTATGAATATTGTGGTGACTTAGTCGGGCCTGTTAATGAAACTTATCAAGGAAAAATCTTGCAAAAGGATACATGGCATATCAGCGAACTCTTGAAAATTTTAACGTTTTGGCAGTTATTCTCTCTCTTTCACTGGCCCAAATCTCAAGTCATACGTTATCACTTGTACCCATGACAGGTGTGCAATCTTATGTGGTCCAAGAATGTAAATGAGCTAGTCAGCACACATGGGTACTCCCAAAATCAAATAATTGTATGGAGATACCCCACAATGTCAAAGGTACAACGTCTATCTCTCAGTTTTAATCAATATTTATGTTGTTTAATTTTGCGCTGAGCTTTCTTTTGGTGAATGCAGTTGGCAACTCTTACAGGTCATTCATATAGAGTCCTTTATCTAGCTATATCTCCGGATGGACAGGTTGTGTTTTTTATTCATAAATATGATATTTGCTTCCGTTTTGTGACACATCAGCAATTATGCGCTGTTGTGTTGATGCATCCTCTTCTGAGTAATGAAATATTCTTGCGATATGTGATTAACTGTATAAACTTACAGCAATTACCTGTTATTTCCAGACTATTGTTACCGGAGCAGGGGATGAAACATTACGTTTTTGGAATGTGTTTCCTTCCCCTAAGTCCCAGGTGAATACAAATTTTACCTAGTTCAGTGCAATAAATTTCACATATTTCCTTGTTCATGGTTGGAGTATGCTCTTATTAATTTCTGTGCGGCAGGGTCGTTATCTAATACATAATTCATGGTTTCTGACTTGATTAATGTGATTGTCTGGCTATAGCACTGTCCCTAATTAAACAAACAATTTCATGTTCTTTTGCAGTAGGTAATTAGGTAATGTGATTATACCATGTTTTTTTTGGTACATTGAACAGCGGTGTAAACAAACTTCAACTTCTTACCCCACGCACCTACTATGATTTGATGAGTTCTGAGAAAAATGGAGACGTGCTTCCTATTATACCATATTGTTTCTATTCCATTAATGTTACTACCAAGCTCGTGTTTGGGAGATGTCTGGACAGATATGGTCCCGTGTAGTCTCTCATAAGCGTATTAACATTGCATTTTTTCCGACAGCAACTAACTGGTATGTCATATCAATGCAGAATACAGAGAGTGAAATCGGAGCCTCATCACTTGGAAGAACTACAATACGGTGACTTCTGGTGAGCACTGTAGAGTGCTGTTCATCCCAATTGTATTATAGCTAGTTGTTTTTTTAGCACTGGCAGGATTCTAAGCGACGTTGGTGTAGCTACACAAGAAGCTCATCCGACTGATTTTCCAAGCCAACGAGCCTTTTGTTAGAAAACATTTCAGAAATCCTGAAATGGCAGTTGTGGAAAGTCCTTCTGAAGTTGATTTAAATTTGGGTTTCGTTCCGTTGCGTGTGCCCTTCAGTAATTGTATTATTGATTTATTAATCCGTTGCAAACAATTTGATGCAATTGTATCTACATTTCTGTAAATAAGCTTTTTCTGTGTATATTCGTTGGTCGAAACTATGATTCCTTTTTAAGTTTTTTTTAATCGCACGTCGCTTAAGGACCTTCTAGTTTTATGGAGTATAAACAATTTTGTGCGAGATTCCATCATTAAAAAAAAAAAAAAGTGAAATGCGAGAGCTGATCATGAAACATAAATAAAAGAAGGAAGAAGCTGGTGATGACGATGGATTCACATTTGTTTGGTGTACAATATTCTTTCGTGTAAGGATCGATAATCTCCAGTTAAGTTTATTCTATAGAATTATCTTTAAATTGTTAGACACGTTTGTGGAAAACATTTTATGACAATTTAATTATATAATATTCATGATTAAACTTCACTCAAATAAAAATGTTGACAACGTTTTTAACTATTGCGTGTACCAAAGCTTAAAAGCTATGCAGACTGGAGGCGTATGTTACGTTGAAGCATAATTAAAGAGAACACGTAAACTATCGAAATCTTAACCTCAGTGTTAAATAAGAACTAAATCTTCGCAATAACTGGAATTATCAGGCGTGCAAGTATTCCGATCTATAGAAAGCATACCATTCACGCACAGGAATTAATGCCAAAATAATAGAAAACTAGAAATGTCATAACTAAATTAGACAATGGTATTTCAAAAGTTACAATTGTATTATTATCTTATGTGTGCCACAGCAATTCGTCATTCCATAAAAGCGACATTTTCTGGGGTAAATGAGTTTTCCAACCCCATAATTTGTGGTGCATAATGGTAATATTCTAAATATTTACAACTAAAATACTAACACGTCCAATAAGAAACAATGTAAATCTAGAATAATAAATTATAATACAGAAGAGAAGACTAATGAGCATGGGTGCCGCTATTGTCGTTGGATATTAGGTGAGTATGGAATGAAGGTGAGGGGAGGAAAACAACAGCTACAATCCACCTGGCATGGCTCTGGCACCGGCACCTGAGTTTTCTTGGGTGCGGTAGCATCCTTGAGAGGACCCCAGCATTCCACCTTATTGAATTCCGGGATGTTTGAATGGAAATAAATCCATACCAAAGCCTCCTGTAATTCAGGGTAGTTGTTCAACAAATTTTCATCCCCATGAACAAATGCTTTCAACACCTAAACATAGTAGTTAGTAGTCTTATTAGTTGGTCACTAAAGGTAAAAGTAACCAAAAACATTTAACATCGTTCTGAAATTTTACCACGGGGAGTTCTTTGCAGAAAATGTAGTATCTGAGTCTAGAACAAATATCCAAGAGGAAATGACCTCCACTTATGTGGCAGTGCACATGGAGTGACATCTTCCCTTTTACTTTCTTCCACTCTGCTACCACCTCGTCTCTGTACAATTTGTTGGACCATCCCTGCAGCTATAAACAAACATAACCCAATTTCATTAATACCCAATTGCTCAACAACTTCCTGAAATCTTTCCCTCATAACTATATTCTCAAAAGACAATATTTCTACCAAGTCCCTTCTCAATTCTCATAACACAAACATGTTACTTGAACGCTTCAAAGCAACTCTTTCAGCTTTTAATGTAACACCCAAAGATCCCTGTTTTATTTGTTTCTTCTATTCCTATCTTAGACTCCAGGTTTCAGATTCCAATTGAAAGAGAGACCCATAAAATAAAATAATAACATTGAGGTAACACGCTTAAAAAAAAAAAAAAGTCACGTTTACCTGAGAGTTATTTATTGTCTGAGAGATGGCTAAAGTAAGCTTAGATGTAATATCACTATGAGTGAGAGTATAAGTCCTTGGCAGCTTTCCTGGATGCTTCTTCTCATCAACTCCTAAAAACAATACCTTTAGCTTTGAAGCCTCGAAGATAGATGGCCCAAATAACCTTGCCACCTGAATCAATAAATACAAACCCAGTTCACAAACAAATCTAAACAAAATAAAACAACACAAGAAAACAAAACACTTACAGGACCAAACGTTAAATTCTTGTTCTTGGGTTTTCTTCTAAATGGAAGAAGACATGTGTTCTGTTCAAAAACAGAGGGTCTTGGCTTTGATGGAACAAATGGTGTAGTTACAGTCAAAGCGCTCATCTTTCCTTCTCACTTCTTCCCTCTGGGTGAGAAAGCTGAAATTATTTCAATACTTGAGAGGTTCTTCAAAGAAGGAGACTTTTAAGTCACATAATCTTTTCTTTGCTTTAACACTTTGCTTTGCTTTTTTTCTTTCTTTTTTTTTTCTTTTTCATATGCTTACCTTTAAAGACTAACCAAAGTTCGAGCTAAAAATCAAGCCGTTAGGTCTTGGAGTGGGCAAAGTTAGATGCGTGTTGCAGCTGTTAAACTTCATTGCAATTCAGCGCTCTGACAGCGCCATCTTCAGTTGCTTGTAAGTACCAGACTTGTCGAATAAGTTCTACACGTGTTTCCACATGCCAAATACACGTACCTACTTGTTTTCATGACTTGTGTCCACTTGCTTCTAGCACGTGGAATTTCACACAAAGGCCAAATGGTCCTTTTGAGCTGTTCAATTTTTAATAATAATTATATCTGACTATTTAATATTATTTAAATGTTTAAATTTATGTTAACAAAAAGAGCAACAACAACAATAACAACACAATTATTTTTATATTTATAAATAATTGATAATGTATAAAAATAATTTAAACAACAGTTCCTAGCTTTTTTCTGGTTATAATCATTGGTTATGAATTTCAAAGGTACATATGCAGTCCCTGGCATGCACTTGGTTAGTTAGGCCTTTTGAACGAAATATGGGAAAAGGTTAGTCATTGGATGCACAAGCACAACAGGGTGCGTCGAAGGGGGACCCCCTTTGATAAAGGTGTGCGGTAACGTTGACGAGGTGACGTGTCTCAATGGCATTGGTGTTACCGTTTCTATTTTTCCACTTTCAGACGTTAAAGAAAATCATTTCTCACAGCTCCCGCACTTGGAGGTTCGTCTCTCCATTATGTTAGATTATTACTTTATATTTAAGCCTTACACTCTTTTTTAGAAGAAACGAATTAGATTCAAAGTCATCAATTTTTTTGGAATATTATAGTATTTATAAAAAAAAATTTACTCTTATGTTTCCACCAGAATTTAAACAATTATGAACTCCAGCATTGTTAACCTCTTACTTTAAAGTAGTTCGAATTATAAATTCCTGCATTGTCAATCTCGAACATTAAAGCCATACATAGGTCTTCGTCCTTGGTTGTTTAGTCGTAGGGACCATATTCTTCATTTAGGTCAATAGCATGATTATCCTCAGATGGTATGATTATCCCAAATATGATAAATCATCCCAACAGACAATTTTAAAGGGTTTTTTGGAAAGGATTTTTGTTTTGTTTTTTGTTTTTTTAATACAGAAATTGAAAATTAT
>JAOXYD010000135.1:18195517-18231563 GCA_028565735.1 Pinacopodium congolense | reverse complement strand
TATAATTCTATTAAACTATTAGAAAATTTCTCCTTGCTTTAGCTTTTTTCAATTGCACCACCATATTTTGTGTCTCAGTCATTAACTCTAAACAAATTTATGCATTAAAGTCTATTATAGCAAAATTAATGAAACATTTCTATCTTGTAGCCAAGTTACCATATCGGATGTGGATATCAAGACCCTAAATTTATAACCGTTATTTTTCATAAATTATCTTGCTGCTTTTCAAGTCTTATATATTACATAAACAAGATGAATAAAATTAGAAGTCTTTTACGTTACTTACTTTATTATGAAGACTCTCTAAATGTGATAAATAAAATTTGAAGTCTTATAAGTAATTTACCTTGTGATAGATACAATTAGAAGTCTTATATATAGCTTATTTTTTAGGAAAAATGAAGTTTAAAAGAGATGATGTAAAATCAAAACGAACATAATAGAGCTTACCATGAAATATTAAATATTTTACTTATACTTTCAGAAGGAGAGGGGTGCAATAAAAATTTTGAGTTCTCACAATTATTCTAGAATTAAGTTTAATATATTTTGTAGTTTTACATCCTCTCTAATTCAAAGAAAAAAGTATTTAACAAATATGTCTACTCTAAAGTAGCCAATTAAAAGTGAATCTTTAGATTTCTTTTCCATAAAATTAATGTAATTTTGCAACAAAAAAAAATATTTATAAGTTTCTAACAAAAAAAAAAAGGATTTGTAAGTCTTATGATACATAAGAGGGAGAACGCGTTCAATCAAACAACTCTAATACTGTCCCTAGCAAAAGTTTAGCAGTTGGTGAGAACTCTAATATGTCAAAAGATTAAAGGCCAATGATTGACACTAAGCTTGAAGGAATTTAAAGGTATTTTCTATTTGGAAATATTTATATTTTGAGTTATTTACTTTTATTTTAATTATAAAAGACGTTTCTATCCTTATTATTATGTTTTAGGTTAATATAACTCATATAAATATCACTTTGATGTATTGCAGTAGAACCTTTCGTCTATTTTGAATCAAATTATACTTTTATTTTAAAGAAGAAAAAGTTACAAGGAGTGTTTATTTTGAGAAGGAATAATTGCTTTAGAATTGGAAAAAGAAAAATATTATGAACGAAACCAACCCAAAAATAGAATATAGAGAGAACTTGGAAACGAAAGAGAAGCTTCATTGAAGTATAAGAATTCTCTAGAATTCTTAAACATTTTTTTTCCTAATCTTTCTCCTAATGGGCTTGGGCTTAAATTCTTTTGAGTGGGATTTGCAGTTCTTCCTCAAGAAAATTGTGTGGTCAAAATTAATTACGTTCTAAAATCTCAACCCTGTGAAAAATAATAACGTCATATAAAAATTTCTATCTCATAAGTAACCATCATGAAAACCCCAATAACAACCCCATCTAACTTATACATCTAATTCTCTTATCTCTTTAATTTATTGATTGATCCTCTTGAAAATCTCAAATAATCTCATTATATAAATTATACCTCACATCACCTTAATCACAAAATCTGATATATCATGAATATGATATGATTGATAACATGTCCTCTTTAATATGTTAAGCATATTATGGGTCAATGCTTTTGCAGATAAAATCAATCTATACTCCAAATGTTCAATACATTATCCAATATCATATTATGGGCTCACCATGCTTCTGTTATGCCTACAAATCCAACTTGGAATCATGTCAAATTCCTTTATATTCATTCTTAAAATTACATCATAGTACTTCAAATCTATCACTACTGATCAACCCCAAAATCGATTCCATGATTCCTCAATTTAACCCAAATTCGGCTTCGAAGCACAAACCCGTGCTTATACTACTAAATGTAATGCCCTAAAAATTTATCTTTGAATTCATATGGTCTAATACCACTAATGTAACACTCCCAAAATTCCATTCATAAACCATATGCTTTGAAACCACCAATGTAACGCTCTAAATTTTAAAAACAAAAATATTAACAAATGTCTCCAAAAGAAAGTATAAAGTTTACAATTAATTATACTACTAGCCCACCTTTGAAGTAATAAAATCAAAATAGTTGAATGGGATCTACTAAATCATATCTATTTCCTAAAAAATATCCACGAGTAAGAAATGAACGACTAACTCAGTAAAAACTTCCCAATTATACCCTTTTAAAACACATCTCACACATATAGATGTTCTATAATAATTATTTAAGAATTTCAAACATATTCATATATCAATATTTTATAACACTTCCATTACTGAAACAAATATATGAACTTAAGATGTAAAACCATTAAATACACAAATGTTCTTTCATTTGATACCGTTAAATGAAATGCCCTCAAATTTTATCCTCAAATTTGTATGCTTTGATACCACTAATGTAACACCCAAAAAAAATCATTCATAAATCCATATGCGTTAATACACTTGCTTAAAATCCCAATTATAAAATTTTTCTAAATTACAATAACCTAAATTATAATTAGCAGCAATCAAAACCTTAATTAAAAAAATGGAAACCAAAGGAACATCTTCGCAACTTGGTTAGATCACTTACAATTTTAGTGCACAACTTTGATATAACAATTGGTATTTTTTTTTATAAATCATCAATTTTATTAAAAGATCAAATCACTAAAATAATGACTTAAAATAAGGGTAAAAATCCAGTACTCGAGGTGTTTTCTCCATAAATTAGGCTACGACACCAAATAAGTAGAAAGTCTCATTAAACTTACATCAATATCGTAGTAAAATCTGTGGACATCTATAAACCTCGTTACCATCAAAATGAATCTCCATATCTTGACATTTCATCCAAAAAAACAACTTGAATAAAGCATTTATGTAAAATATCATCTGCACAAGATTGCTTTCTTGCAAAATGTTGTCTATTCCGTGTCCACAACTCCCAAACAATGAGTTGCCTTAATGTTTCCCAAAATTTTCCTTTTACATGTCCTTAAAAGATACTTCTCAACTCTAAAAAGAACTGAATGGCTGAGTTAGGTAGAACCCAAACAAATCCAAATATTTTCAAATTTTTGATCCATGTAATCCATGAAAACTTACAATGAAATAAAATTTTCTCCTGTCTCTCAATCAAGGCACAAAAATCGCAAAAAATATTATTTTCATTTATCACACCTCTTTCGACAAGTGTGCTTTAGCTGCCACTCTCCCTCTAAATGTCAACCACATAAACAACTTGATTTTAGGGGTAGTAATTGTAGACTATATCCTCTTAAATCTATATATCCCATTTTGTTCATATCTTAACTTAACTAAAGACTTTGGAATACAAACTGATCTTGTTCATTCCTAAGATAACTGATCAGGTTCATTCATTATTGGCGCAAAATTCTGAATGATTTCTAACAGTTGCACCAATTGTTGCTATTCGTTTTGCCTCAATCTCCGTTTCCACCTAAATTGCCAACAGATATCTCCCATATGATCACGTTGGTTTAAATACATTGATTCAATCATTTCATTCCTCATACCTGATAATTTAAATAGTCTTAGAAATAAATATTTTAACACACCTTGTGGTCACCATTTATCCAACCAAAATTTAGTCAAACTCCCATCCTTAGCAAGAAAAGTGGAATTGTTGATAAAGATATTCCATACCTCATCATCATTATAACATAGTTTTTGGATTCCTCTCCATACATGAGATAATTTAAGAAAGTTCTTATGATCAAACTCTTACCAATTACGCAATAAATCATTAGAACCCATAATTTTTTCCCACAACGTCTCACGGCTACCATTCATAATATTTCATATCCATTTTAACAACAAAGATTGATTTCTAATATGTAATTGCACCAAACCCAAACCCCCTGATCATACGACAAACAAATATCCTCCTATGGCACTTTAGAAAATGCTCTCGCTTCTATCTTGAAGCCCTTCCATAAAAATTGTCCAATCAAGTTTTCTAATATTTGTTGAACATTTTTAGGTATTGCATACATAGATATGAAAAAAGTAGGAATACTACATACCATTGATTTAATAAACACCAATCTTTCGGCCATTGATAGTAACTTCCCTTTCCAATTTGTTAATCTACTTCGAATCTTCATTACTGTTGGCTGCTAATCCCTACATTGCAACGATCTTGTAGACAATGGTAATCCTAAATGCTTAATTGGTAGTTTCTCTACTTTACATCCCATAACCTGAACAGCTTCACTCACAAACTCACCTGACAAATCTATCCCCACAAGTGAACTTTTATTGTAATTAATTTTTAAACTTGAGGTTCCCTTAAAACATCGTAAAATAGACAAGAGTACTTTGATCATAGTAAGATTCGCTGGAAAAAAGAGCAAAGTATCATCTGCAAACTGCAATAAAGAAATCTCCGTATTATTACATCTCACCCCTGATAACATACCTTTTGCAATAGCTGTATCTAGTAGTTTTTTCAAACTCTCTATCGCAATTACAAACAAGAAGGGTGATAAAGGATCTCCCTTCTCCATTTTGAATTCCTTTATTGGACTTCCATTCACCAAAATAGATGTCTTAGCCCTCTCTAGCATATGTCGCACCCAGGTGTTCCATTTAAGGCCAAAACTCATCTCTTCCATCACACTTAAGAAGAAATTTCCATGATATGCAATCATATGCCTTTCCAAAATCCAACTTTAAGATGAATCCACCACTGCCAGCCTTGTTAATAAAGTGAACAATCTCTGAAGCAAGCATAGAGCACTCATGAATATTTCTATTTTGGACAAAAGCATGTTGCATTTCTGAAATTAATTTTGGCATCAAAGGTCTCAATCTCATAGTTAGGACTTTAGAGACAAGCTTCATTAACCTATTGAGCAAGCTAGTTGGACGAAAATCTTTCATTTGGCAAGATCCTATTATTTTTGGTACCAGGACTACAAATGTCAAGTTTAGTCCCTTTGGTAATGTGCATATAGAATAAAATTCATGAAAAAGAACCCTCACTTCTGATTGCATCATGCTCCAAAAACGCTTATAGAAATAAACATTAAATCCATCAGGGCCCGGTACTTTATTATTACCAAAGGTAAGAAGAGCTGCATGTATCTCTCGAACGCTTAATTCTTTTTCAAGATCAGTTACGTTATTGAATATCAACTTATTAAAATTAAGTCCTTGAAGTAGAAAAAGTATATTCCTTTGTTTCTTAAATAAAGTAGCATAATAATCTCAAACTTGCTCCCTAATAGCAGAAGGATGAGAGCAAAGAATATTACTAACTTGTACATGGGATATATAATTATGTCTAGCATGAATTGAGGCAGTCAAGTGAAAAAAAGTTATATTCTTGTCACCTAAAAGGCTCTAATTTATAAGTGACTTTTGGTGCTATAAAGTCTCCAATTTTCTTAAATAAGTCCAAAACTATTGTTTAACCATATTCATCTGATCTCGTTCTTCAACCTTTAATTCTCTTGAATCAGTGATGGCCATATTCATCTGATCTCGTTCTTCAACCTTTAATTCTCTTGAATCAGTGATGGTGTCTAAGGAATTAAGTTCTTGTTGTAGTTGTTTAACCCTTTGGTCTAAATCACCAAAGATCGACTTATTCTATATCCTCAACTTCTTTTTTAAAAGTTGCAATTTCATCACTATAGACCCAATCGTGGATGTCATTATTTGTTGCTGGGAATCCTCTAAAAATTGATTAAACAAAGGATGTTTCCACCATGCATTTATAGACCTAAAAAGTTTTGGTTTCCAATCAATTTTTGCCTTTGAATTGAAAACTAGTGATATATAATCTGAAAAAGACTTCTCTCCAACTGTTAACATCATCTGCGACCATAATTGTAACAAGAATAGAGATACAAAGCATTTATCAATTCTTAACCGAACTTGCGAATTACTCCAAATAAAAAATCTACCATCTAGCGACATTTCAATTAAATTAGAACTTATAATGAATTCTGAAAATTGTTGCATCGAAGTAATGATCATTAATCCTAAACCTTCTAAAATTCATAATTTTAAATTTTTAAAATTTTAAAATTTACAAATTATGTTAAGCTCTTATCAAACAGGATTATTTTAAAGATAAAATTAGATGGATTGCAGGACATCCATAAACTGCAGTTTATATAATAATTAAATAATATATATAATATATAAATATTAGGACCCTTATTTTAAAACCAAATGCTAGGTGTACTTATGTCCTTATAATAAGAAGCCTATGTGACTCGCATGTGTACAGCGATTAGCATTGACGTAACATAGTATTTGTCACATAAATGCTATGCAGCTATTGCATATAAAGTTGTAATAGGAATAATAGGACAGTTTATAAATTCTGATAATAAGCTGTTGAACCCGTTGATCTTGCTGCCTAAGTATGCCTGGTTCTATTAAAAACCAACTTACAACCAAGATCTTCCTGGAAACATTGGGATTTAGGTTCGATCGTTTTTTATCTTGCTGAAGGTAGCAACACTGCTGATCTTCCGCGAAGAAGAAGAAGCTAAAATGGCTATAATGGAATAACCGAACTCTCCATAAACACGTACCAGTTGTAGTGTTATAGTATGTATGAGTACCCAAGAACAAACCAACGCCCAGGTTACCTCAGAATTACTCTACTCCAAAGATAAGGAAGAATAGCCAGTACAATGAAAGGAAGGATGAACAATAACTAAGTAAAATAATGATAAATTAGGATCAATTTCTTTAATT
Source organism: Pinacopodium congolense (assembly GCA_028565735.1). Lineage (NCBI taxonomy): Eukaryota > Viridiplantae > Streptophyta > Magnoliopsida > Malpighiales > Erythroxylaceae > Pinacopodium > Pinacopodium congolense. Next base: position 18,224,860 of record JAOXYD010000135.1, on the reverse strand, counting down.
AAGAAATAGCATCATCACTTCTTGGGTATGTTTGAGGTGCAAAATATCCCTTCTGTTCTTGCAGTTACACGAACAGCTTTAGCAGTAGTTGGTAGCAGATGGTGATCAACAATGGTAACCTTACCGATGTCGTCTAGACTAAGAATACGTGACAAGGAAGAGAAGGAAAGAGAGAGACATCAAAAGAGAGATGAAGGAAAATAAATCCTGTAACACACGAATGTTAAAGGAGGAAACATTCAACATAATATAGAAGCTGGAAACTTTATACATTCATTCAAATAATAGATAAAGGTATTTTTCTCCTCACACTGGAGTGGGATACACACATGGACGATGGTCAAAGTTGTTTGTTATTTTACAAATTTTATTTGGTTTTATCAATCCCTATGAAAATCACAAAAAGAAAAAAGAAAAAAGGAAGGGGTCTAAAACTTGGCACGTTATGGGGATTTCAAATATTGCAATTTGCAAATATGCAACAAAGTGTAATGAAAGTTTATGATTTTGATGGGGTCCGTCGCTCTGGTGGACCTATGAGCAATTCTGTCTCCACCTCCATGCTTTTCCTGTGCTCCAGTGCTTGCCTTTTGCTCGACAGATACAGCGGTTGTATCCCGCACTACATGATTTGACCCAAACATGAACAGAGCGTCCTCATTCATTAAGTTTTTAGTGGGTGGTTTACATATGAATGAGTCTTCAGCTCTTGTATGACAAATAACAGCTAGAATGGAACAGTGAGGGAAGGTACCTTATCCCGTAATTTTTTATTCTCTTCCAACAGGTTTCTTTCCTGAGTTTTATAACACAACACTAATCACAAATTGGATAATGCGAATAAAGCTGTGTTGACATACAAAATAAATACTGTACCTCTTCCTTTAGCTTCTCAATCTGGTCTCTAAACAATTGATACTGCACATAAGTAAAGGATACTCAACTATCAGAAAGTTTTTCTTTAAGTTTATGCTGCATAGCAAATGTTATGTGCCACTCGTAAAAATTTTTAGGAAAGGAAGACTCTTATCCTCCCAAGTTCATTTGTTCACACTGAACTTAGAGAAGTGGCTTTTCCGTACCTTTCTGGCCCTTATTTTTGACAAACTTTGTTCCAGTTGATTCTCTAGCTGTCTTAGCTCATCTATCGAACATGGCTCAAGCCCGTCTCCCAAAAACTTTCTGCAAATATTGTCCGAAATTTCATACTTCAGAGCTCGTAAAAGTTTTTTATCATTATTTCCAGAAAAAAAAACAAAACAGTTGTTTATCAAAGAATAAAGCTTCAGAAAAGATAACATCAAGTTGCAAGCTTGAACCGCTTAGAAATTTCGAGCAGCTCAATCTTCTTGGCCATGCTAAAAGTGTCTTCCTTCATATGCTGCAAGCAAAGATAATTACTTTGTAACATATGTATAATATTATGCCAAAAATATACATGCAAAAACAACTGGTTTGTAACAAATGCATGGAAACGAATACAGAAGCTGATCTCAATACTCTCAACTGTCTATTGTGTTTTTTCCGATACAGTAGCATATCAGATGTATCACTGCAACTCAAAGAAAAGTATAACGTTAAACTGATACAATCTAATACTAGGAACTTCTCTCAATTTCCACTGCACAACCATGGCATGCTATCAACAACTAACAATTCCATGGATAAAATGTGCAAATAATCATTAAAAAGAATTTGTAATTAAAAGTAATTTATCTAAATACAGACATGTATTCGAAGTTAGTATATACAGTTTTGCCACATATTATAACTAAAAATAGCAAATTATTGACCTTTACGTCACTGTGCTCTCTTTCTCAAATATTCTCTTTTGTCTCTTTTCGAGAAGCATGAAAGTGGGGTCAGATCGTTTGGTGGTGTTGAATGTTATTCATACCTTTAAAATAGTGCCCATTCTAGGCTTCAAGTATGTTTTTTCTATGCGACAACTTGAGATTTTGTATAACATCCTTTTTTTTTACGAAATAATTAACATGAAAACATTAATATCTTATAATATAAGCATTCTTTTAGTTTTAATTGATGTATTTTTTGTTAGTTACCTTAGTGTAATATCTGAATGTACACTATGTTTTCCTCTGGAATCAGAGATTCCAGGAGTTTATTGATTTTACGGTAATAGCTATTAAGAGACGTAAGGCTCATTGATGATCTCTAAAACTCTGTCAGCTTCTCATGATAACAGTCACAAGGTAGGATTGCTTCTAGAGATATGATCTCTATTCTCAGAGAACTGATATTCTATGTATTCTCATGCGATCAAGCATGCATGAAACTCATTCCTCCGTTACAGAAGGTATGAGCATGACTCAAAAGAGTTGATGGAAACATGACCTTCAATTGAGAGAAAATTGAAGGTCACTAGACGACAAAAATACCAGAAATTGTTCGTCTACCTGAGATTGCTACAAATGAAAATTCTTGCTTGCTTTAGTTAATTCTTGAGTTACAGCAGAGATGCTCCATGTGTAAATTATATTTGATCTCCTAGGCATTTACGCTAGCAGTTTGTATGTAGATTCTATAAACTTGGTTTCTTTAAGATTGTATTTGTTATTGCTCAAACAAATTTGGTCCAGTGATTGTGTAGACAAATTCAAAATTTAATCTATGTGGATTCTCAATACTAAAGATTTGCACTATTTTATAAAACTTAGTGCTTAAAGAAGTAAACTTTTATTTATTATTAGCTACAGATAAAAATTGTAGTAAAATTATGCATAAATTCTACACATTAATATTATTTTGAGGCCATATAATTTCATTCTTTTGTATATTCTAGCCATGAGTTTGATAAAATTATTGAAAACTTTTGCTTCAATTTCTCAAATGTAATTAACATTGCTAATTATTAGCAATATGTTTAACCCATTTTTAAATTAGTAGCCACAATCATTTTCATGTCCTTTAGCGTTAAGTTACTTGCATTTATTATTCACGTTTATCTATTTCATTAACTAATCAAGCTGACAAAAATGATAGAATTGAATATGATGGTTATATCCTGCTTTAGAAGTTCTGGATCATGCATTATTAATGACTCCAGAAAGATAATAATAACATTAACGTGCATTCAATTAATTGCCAGCTTTTAAGTTTGCTTCAAATCCATATGCTACTGCTAATAGAAATATAGTTACCTGTATGTCATCTTTAACAACTTTGGTGTTAATTCCAAGATCCTTGGCTTTCTTCTGATAGCGATCTATAGTCTTGTTCATACTGACAAAATGAAGAGAGTAACCAATAAATTTTCAAACTCCAGCATAGTATAAATAAACAGATGGCCATACCGAGCTGACAAAGAAGTTTCGGATAGAAGTCACGTAAATGGAGAAGAGTATCGAAAAACATATGATCGAAGACATCTATAAATGTTTTTCAGGAAAAAAAGAAGAAGACATCTATAAATTAAGTTCTATACCAGGTGCTTAGCAAGCGGGCATGGTTCTGTGGAGTAAGAAAGATGGCGTAAGGCAGGCTTTTTGGGATAAAAATTAGGACAAAACAGCCAGGAATATCCTCTAAACAGCAACAAAGAATAATACGTAAATTGCGTTCATCAGATTCACAAATAAATAGATCATTTCAGTTCCCTTTGCGTAAGTCTTGAAAGACCTGCCGCAGACTCAAACTCATTCTCGTCAAGAGACCTGACATTGGCATTCATATGTCAGCCTATGATCAAAACAAATTCTTTCTTGTATTTCTTTTTGCTATGCCATTACACTATCCCCCTAACTTAAACTCCAGTATTATCTTTTAAAACAAAATTTTAGATGACAACAAAATTTTTAATGTATCTATGTGCTAATATGATGTTATAACATTCAAAGCAAGACTTTAAATTATGATCTCAATTGCGTTGCAGATTTTATGCTAATGGGTAATGCGAAAATTAAATGACAAATTACAAATATTGTGATTGTGAAATATTTTAAATATCTTCAATTTGATTTTAAACTCATAAGATTTGTTTTATAAAAATTATGAATACTTTCTTATATAATTTAATATTATATAATCATAATGATATTTTAAAACATTAAATATGAAACGTTTTTAACAGAATATACAATACAAGAAATTCAATAAAATTTGAATATTACAAATTTAATGTATTTTGTTAATGAATAGTCATCATAAGTTAAATAGTAAATGTAAAAACTATACACCAAATTCTTATAGTTTTTAGCTCACTATAAATTATTGTAGATTAAGCTAATTAATTAAATAGTTTTTAATTTTTAATTTATTCATTTATATCTATCCTAACTCAAAAGGCCCACATAAAAGATTTTTGGACATATTAGAGAATTTATCATACTATTATTAGCTATTTATTTATTACCTTATTGAAGAATATTCCTTTTTATCTAGTTTAATGGTAATAGATACAGGAAATTAGTAGTAATAATTGTCTATACAGATATCTAGACTAAATTAGTGTGATAGTCAAAAACCAATCTTCTATATGAGATTATCATGTAAGAATTGTGTTGTTTCAGCAAAAGGATTCTTCCTTTCTTTAACTTCTTCATAGTACGAGAGCAGTGATCTTACCTCTTTGCTTCTTTTTCAGTCTCTCCCTAAATTTCTTTTGTCATGACTAACCAAGAGAGTACCATTGCAACTAAATCTTTAAAGGAGGTAGTTGTTGCCTCATCCAATATTATTGATGTTGATGATCCCGCTGCTCTTCTTAGTAAATTTGCTAGGTTATCAGCAAATGTAAACTACAAAACTAGTAAAAGTATACCGACTGCCTTTAGATTGCATTAAATATTAGTACTTTGCACGATTTGTAGGTTGTTAATTTTGATGTCACAGATCATATGTCAAAAAAATTATTCAATATTTATGACTTTACTCCTTGTTCAACTCCTCCTTATGTTTTGTAGCTAATGGAAAAGTGCTCCTATTATGAGTAAGAGAAAAATTAAGCTCAACTCAAATATATAGCATCTGATGTTCTCTATGTTCGTTCTTTCCCTTTTCTGCTACTTTATATTGGAAAATAGATATCTTCTCATAAATGTGAAGTTATATTTTGTAACAGTCCAGATCAATCTGTCCATAAATATTGTCCACTTTAGACTTCCGGTCCGCACAATTTTGCCTTTAGGGCCTCCCCTAAAACGCGTTTGAAGGGGAGAGGTATCCATAGCCTTATAAGGTATACTTCGTTCTTCTTGTCCACCGATGTGGGATCTCACAACCACCCTCCTCAGGGTCCAGCAACTTCGCTGGCACAACGGTCAAGACCTCTGGCTCTGATACCATTTGTAACAGTCCAAACCAACCCGCCTACAAATATTGTCCATTTTGGGCCCCCGACTCGCATGATTTTGTTGTTAGGGCCTCCCTTAAAACGCGTATGAGGGGAGAGAGGTGTCCATAGTCTTATAAGGCATACTTCGTTCTTCTCTCCAACTGATGTGAGATCTCACAATCTACCCCCTTAAAGTCCAGTGACCTCACTGTCACAACAGTCCGGGCCTCTGGCTTGATACCATTTGTAACAGACTAGACCAACCCACCCACAGATATTGTCCGCTTTGAGCCCCCGACCTGCACGATTTTACTTTTAGGACCTCTCTTAAAACGCGACTGAGGGGGAGAGGTGTCCATAGCCTTATAAGGCATACTTCCTTCTGGAGCCCAAAGTAGACAATATCTGTGAGCGGGTTGGTCTGAGCTGTTACATATTTACTCCTACAAGGTTATCTTTTAGGATCTTATCACCAAGAAGACGATTGGTGAAAGATTTCATTTGTATGGGCTCTTTTTTATTTTCTGATTATTAGGTTTCCAAGAATCTTCAAGTCGTTTCCACTCCTATCAATAAGCATCTTTTATGACATCACCCCTTAGCACATTCATCGAAGTTTGTTCTTAATAAAGTAGTTCTAGGTCTATCTAAAGGAACTCATTAACTGTGAAATTTGTTATTATTATACGTTTGCTAGGCTTCCTTTTAATCCTTCAGTGTCTAAAACTACTAAAACATTTGAATTTGTTCATTTAAATGCATGGGAACATTTTTCCATTTCCTTTGATGGTTTTAAATATTTTGTAACCTTTATTGATAATTTTTCATGGGTTAAATAGGTTCATTCGCTGAAATCGAAAAGCGGAGTATTTAGTTCCTTCAAGCACTTTCATACATTGATTACTAATCAATTCTTTACTCATTAAAATTTTTTGATCTATCAATGGCAAAGAATATATGACCCATGATATGAAAAACTACTTAATCTCTAACTAGATATTATTGGCTCGCATCTCAACAAAATGGAGTTGCTAAATGCAAAAAACATGAGAGAAAACCCAATCCATAATGCTTCAAATGAATGTTCCAAAGTCATTATGGTCTTACGGAATTTTTACTATCACTTATCTTGTTAAACAGTTCCCAATCTTGAAGTTTTCAGAGTCAAAAAATCAAATTTATCTTATCTAAAGATTTTTTACTATGCTTGCTTTATGCATGTTTCGGTAACTTAAGTGTGACAAGCTTGATCTGTGAGTAATTAAGTGTATTTTTATAGGCTATTCACAAAAAAAGAAAGGACATGAGTCTTATGATGCAGTCACTAAAAAATTATATGTTATTAGAGATGTTCAATCTATTGAAACAAATCCATGTTTTAAGACACCTAGCTAGTAGGAGATGCTAGTCGAACTTTTACCTGTACCAACTATTGAGCCTTACCATGAAAATTCAATTGATATTTTTATAGAGCCATCTACACCAGCCCATGTTTCATCCAAACTTATCGATGATCATTCACTTACTGTATCCTAGGAAGATAATATCAATTCACAAAAGCATGATGGATCCAATGCAGAAGACCAATCAGTCATTCCCCAACATAATCCTTTACGAAATCGTCATCCTCCCAAAAAATTGGAAGATTATATTGCTCATATTGTCAAGTACCCACTTACCAAATATTTGATTGATCTAAGACTATCACCTTTGCACACAACTTGTCTTCTAGCTACCTCTACTATATGTAAGTCTAAGAATTTTCAGGAAGCTTATTTATAAGATGTGTGGAGAAAAGCTATGAACGAAGAGTTAATAGCTTTTTTGAAAATAATACCTGAAGTATCGTACCTCTCCCTAGTGGGAAACATCTAGTTAATAAATATTGGATTTTTAAAATTAAATTCAACTTTAATAGATCAAAGCTATGAACGAAGAGTTAATAGTTTTGCTGAAAATAATACCTAAAGTATCATACCTCTTGCTAGTGGGAAGCATCTAGTTAATAATTGTTGGATTTTTAAAATTAAATTAAACTTTGATAGATTTATTGATCTATAAGAGATTTGGTGCTGATCATAAGGAAAATTTTGCTCTTGCTAGCAAGATGACCACTGTTAGAATTCATAATGATTGGTCCTTGTTTCAAATGGACTTTTAAAATGCCTTTTCACCTAGCAATCTTGTAGAAAAAGTATTCATGAAGCTTCCCGATAGGCATCTTCAAAGTGGTAGGCCCAACTTAATTTGTAAACTCTATAAATATATTTATGGATTGAAGTAAAGTCTTCATGCTTGGCATGTGAAGTTGAGCTCTTCACTTAAAGTCTTGATTTTCAAGGAGTTCGACTAATTCTTCATTTTATGTCCAACTTGGAAAGGTGGAAAATTGATAATGCTTATTTGTACTGATAATCTTATTATTAACGATAATAATACCAATTCTATTTATCAATTGAAGAAGAATCTTCATAATCAATTTTCAATCAAAGATCTTGGTTCCTTAAAATACTTTCTTGATGTTGAAATGGCAACTTCCAACAAAAGGCTCTTTCCTAATCAGTGTAAACACATTGTAGATTTTCTTCAATATAGTGATATGCTACATACTAAAACTACTTGTATTCCTTTATATAGTAATCTGAAACCTAATTCCATGAGAGAACCTCTTGATTTGTCATGTTATTATTAGAAACTTGAGAGAAAGCTTATTTATTTAACTATTACTCAACTTGACATTACTTTGACTGTAAGTCTTGTTAATCAACATGTGCATGCATCACTATTCATTATTTGTGCATGGTGAAACACATCTTGCGATATTTGAAGGGGACGATAAAGTATGGGATAATTATGAAAAAAATGGATACATTAATATTATGGAATATACTGATTTTGATCGAGTTGGCAATACTCTTGATTGTCAATCTACCACTGATTATTGTATGTTTGATAGTGGCAAACTTATTTCATGGAAAAGCAAAATATAACATATGGTAGCCCATTCTACTACCAAAGCTAAGTATCGTATTATAGCCTGTGCAGCTTATGAGTTAGCATGGCTTAAAAGTCTTTTGACTGATCTGAGTTGTCGGTGGATTACTCGCTTCACTCTTTTTTGTGATAATTAAGTTTTCATGGGTATTGCAACTAACTTTGTATTCCATACAAGGATGAAATATATTGAAGTGATCTGTAACTACATTCATTAGCATGTTTAGTTTAAGACTTTCTCAAAAAAAAAAAAATGTTTAGTTTAAGCTTATTAATACAATGTATGTGCAAACTACTTACCATTGCGTAGATGTGCTAACCAAAGTTCTACCATCAACTTAATTTCAGCAACTCTTGAGCAAGCTTGGATCCACCAATCCTCTTAATCCAACTTAAGGAAGAGCATTGGAAATATTGGAGAATATTTTATGTATCATACCATTATTAGCTATTTATTTGTTATATTATTCAAGATGATTCTTTGTTACCTAGTTTAAGGGTGATAAATATGGATAATTATTGGTAATAATTATATATATAGACATTTAGGCTAAATTAGTGGGCTAGTCATGATAGTAAAAAATCAATCTTTTATATATATATATATATATATATTCTATATGATATTATTATATAAGAATTGTGTGTCTTCGTCAAATGGCCTCGTCCTTTATTTAATTTCTCCAAAGATTATGACAAGGGTGTATTAAGTTGATCATTGATTTTTGGAAATTAATTATTAATATGATAATTTAGCAAAACTTAAAATAAAATAATAAAGCTAGTTACGAATAAGTAAAATAAAATCTTAAAGCTAGCTAAGAATAAACAATCATTTTTATTCATATCCTTCAATTGGCCGCATTACTAGGGGAAGACAAAAAAAGGAAGTAAAGCCAGAGGCATAGGAAAAGGTAACAACTTCAAAACATGGTTTTGTGACCTCCAACCTCAACACAAATGGTAAATAGCATAATATCAACCCTAATGTTTTCATCTATATTTAGGCCAGACCTTAGCGTCTCAAAACGTTCAAAAAGAATCATAACGTTTTAAAAACATTAAAAAATAACCCTTCAATAGAAGTTGGATTATAGTTCCTTTTACACCTTTTTAAAAGTTTAGGATTCTTTTAAAACATTAGGGTTTTTTTTAACGCTTTTGAAATGTTAAGATCTGACCTGAACATTCTAAAAAATTAAGGTCTCACGTGAATATTGCTGAAAACAATGATGCTTGTTGACCAATATAAATAGATTATAAATGGTTTTGACCATGACAAAACTAAGGTCACAGGTCCCACAACTACAAGAAGTGTAAAAGTAAATCACCTCAAAATTATCAGGTGATGTGGTATATTACAATAATAGTAATTCAAAATTTAAAATAGTAATTTAAATGATTGGTATATTAAAATTAGAAATAATTACAAGCACCACGTCCCCTTATACATTTTAAAATTCAAACTCAGACAAATGAAAAGGTATTATAATTTTCACATAGTCAAATCAAGCCCCTAATTCTTAAGTGAATATTACAAGCATACATAAATAACAATCTAATATATCAAGAAGCCTTTGACTGAACGATACGTTGTTCTCCTCTCCCAATAAGAGAAATTAGTTGTGGATCCTAATCCATTAAAAGAAAGAAATAATTCCGTTAAATATTATCACACTTTTCTTACCTTCTAATTGGATTTATCCCTAAAGGTAACTATAGTTTAATAATTGATGAAATAGAATATCTACCATATATGCGATTACTAATTAAACTATTATTTCATTAGTTTTTATAGAATAGAATTGATTGTTTCTATTTCTTACATTGTGATTGGATTAATCCCTAAAGGTAATTATAGTTTAATAATTGATGAAATAGATTATCTACCATATATGCTATTGCTAAGTAAAAATATTATTCCATTAGTTTTTATAAAATAGAATTGATTTTTCTATGTAATAACCTTTTGAATTATTGATATTATGTTGATAATTTTCTACAATTACCCAATAAAATGTTCACAAAAGAGTGTAATTTTAATAGTTGTCAAAAATTTAGATTAGTTAATTTCAAGTAATATAACATTTTTAAAACATTATTGCCGTAGAAGGCTAGGAAGCTTGTGATGTAGTTAACCCCAAAAGATAATAATAATGGTACATTGCATCACAAAATAAGAGCAACATACTCATAATACTCATAATAATCAAATACTTTGACATCTTTATGCTAATGACTTTGATAGCCATTTAGTGAGTCCAATCATCTATGTTCAAATATATGTCTATAAAAAATATAAAACCTTGATTTATGATAAAATTATGGCTACCTATTTATCACAAAGATGATGTTTTTGGTGGTCTGCAACCATAACATCTTGGTTCCCCCTAGTAATTTTAAGTACAAACTAATATTTTGAATCTAGATAGTGATAGATCATCTCTAGAGCTCAACATGGTAGACACTAACTTATGAAATAGAAGTGATTATAGTTTTAGGAATACTAGCAATAGCTCAATAAAAATCTATCATTGGAAACCATTAATTCTTTTTTATCTAAAAAGGATGATGACTAGATTAAACAGAAGGTATGTCCTAATTATGCCAATATGTGAAAAGAAAGAGGATTGATATCATCTTATCAAATTAGGCAAAAAGTACAATTTGCTCCCTAATGTTTCTAAAAAAGTTTAAATTGCTCCTAATGTTTTTTAAAGTATCACTTTACTACTTAACATTTGTAAAATAGTGCATTTTGCCCTTTAATGTTTACAAAATGGTGTAAATTGCCCCTTTAATACTAATTTTAATTAAAGTTTTGTTAAATGCTTTCTTAATAATTAGTTAATAGTTCATTCATAGCATATTAACAAAATTAACATTTATCTAACAAAATTTTAATGGAATTAGTAATAAGGGGGTAAAATGTACTATTTTGTAAACATTAGGGGATAATATATACCATTTTGTAACGTTAGAGGGCAAATTATATCATTTTACAAACGTTAGGGGTAAAGTGGTACCTTCAAAATCATTAAGGTTCAAACTAAACCATATCTCAAACGTTAAAGGGTATAAAGTAGACCTTTTACCTAACAAATTTACTTATGAAATCGACAACAGAAAATCAATGAGAACATCATCTACTATAATCTAATCCACCCAACTTCTAGTGGCATACAATTATTAATTCATTGGCTGCACTGCAAAGTTCTATGCATTAGGTAAAACATAACAGATAGGCTCTATGTTAAGTCTAAAAGTTAAATCTTAGTTATACAACCTACACAAATTTACATCTCGCGTTTCACATTGCTAATCCAACCTTAAAAAGTTTCATTTATCTATTAATTAATTAGAAGTGTAGGGTAAGTTTAGATTTGTATTTGCAAATTTAATTTAAATACATCTATTTTCAAGGTGGAGTTCAACCCAAATATAGGACAGTAGGATTACATTACTATATAGTTCAACTCAAACTATACATCAAGCATCTAGGTCTTAGCAGACCTAAGACCTCATCAATTTGAATATATAAAGATACATAATTCTCTTTAGTACATTCACAGGTTAAAATTTTTGAATTTTGCTTATACGATTCATATTTTTGGATCTATGTAACCTTTGTTTAATCAAATTTTGGCCCTAGATCTCCAAGCTAGAGTAGGATTAACCAAACCAAATGTAAGCAGCATGTAGCTAAAACTCGGGTAGTTTTGCCTAGCATGCAAAACATGAGTAAGATTACAAGCTACAGCGTATCACAATAAGCTTAAATAGCCATTGCAATGATCTAAAAAATTGTAATACTATAGCTGCAATTATAGTTGTATGTCGTAATTTAAAACCTTGACTCAATTTTATCACATGTTGATATGTTTGTTGAGACTAGAGAAAATCTACTTCAGTTTCAAGTGGTTATGGTTGTTGGTCATAATAAAATTCAGCTCCAAATGAAGAATTTTCCACACACAGACTAAGACATGAACAAACTTGCTTATGACTGTCAACTTTGGCATCGTTTGTTACAGCCAATTGAGGATATATTGAATAGCCCCAAGTCCGTAACTTAACTTATCGAATTAGCTTAACTGGTTGTTTGATTCCTGATCTTTGATGCCAGAACTTCCAACAACTCGTTCTCTAGATGTCCATTATCAAATATAGCTTTCAATGTCAATTTAGTTTTATGATATGGGAAGTTTTTCATGTGGTACAAATCTAACCAAACATTAGTAGTGTTGAGTTTCCATAATGTTGGAATAAAATGTTCTATCAAGCTGACTCAAAACACATGAAGAGATCTTACTTTTAAAACAACCTTTCATCCAGAACTTACCTGTGCATGGGACGCATTTCACTCCTAAATCCTCAATTGTTCGCGTTTCGGAAGTTCTAGGAACCACATACATTAAAGCCAACATCCTAACCACGAGTTAATGGTTGAACCAACATATGTGCTAAGTATAAGCGTGCGAGTGAGTTTGTCCCAAATTGTTGGGAACTAAGCCTCATTTGAGTCATATAATAATAAAGACTTATTCTGCTTTGTTTCAGTTAATCATGTGATTAGCTCTAGGAAATAACCCAACTTAACACCAACATCAAGAACAAGAAATATCTTTGACCAATATATTTTTAGTGAGTCTGATTATCTCGGAGAACGCAGTGCATTTCTTTTCAGAACGGCTATTCAATTTAAATGCATAAAGAGGGCAGGAAACTGTATAAGATAAAGAACACAAGTACGATTCATCTCAGGGTACCCCACTCCCCCAAGCAGTCAGCTAGATTCCATGTTCTTATTTGCTTCTTTTCCTTTTTTTTTCTTTTTTGGGTCTATTTAGTGTTAATTCTCACATGAAATTCCACTTTCTATATTCTTTTATATAAACCCATAAGACTTACTGAAATACATAGCAAGGTTCATGTAAGCTGTCGTGGATTATTAAGAAATTGAGTTTCGCATAAAATTATATACTCTTTAACGTATAATACAGAACTCGGTGTTCATTTTTCTTATCTGGTTTACGAGTGAGGAACTGGCAATCTGTCTAATTAAAGAAGAATGTTCAAGGGGCCTAAGTAGCCATGTATTATTTTATGACAAATCTGGTTTGTGTCAGCAAGATTGCTAAACCTGGATGTAAAGTATTCAATAGATCTAACCGATTGAGTTGAACCCTAGATAATGGTAGGCGTCTCTTTTGGAGCACCGATTGACATCTCTGGACCCAGAAAGTACACTTGCAGAAAAAAAAAACTTGAATAAACATGTAGAAAGAAAATAAAAACAGAAGGATTTTGACCAAGACGTGAGATTTGATTTCAAAACCACGAAGAAAGGAGATCAGGCAATTAATTATGACAGATAAAGGCTGAGAAAAGGTATTATTTTGATACTTAAGGACTTGAAAGCTTGCTAGCTAGCCACCAAAGTCCTCATGTAAATGGATTTTTAGCTCAATCAAGGAGACTAATATGCCCATGTATAGGATGATAGGAGAGTTGGGAAAACAACAAATTATGGGATAGTTAAATCACTGCGTTATGTATATCAAAAATAACAACAGAATAAAAAAGAAAAGAATTGAATCAGAAAGCTAATGCCTTTGGACTTCATAATAAAAGGTTATAGGTAAAGGATTGTACCTAGAACTGGCAAACTCATAAAGCTTCCCTCTTGGAGAAAAGATAATAAGTGCAACTTCAGCATCGCAGAGAACTGATAACTCAAAGGCCTTCTTAAGCAATCCATTTCTTCTCTTTGAAAAGGTCACTTGCCTGCTTGTTGCATTCTCTATTCTTTTCATCTGAGTCTTTCCTCTCACCATTGCTATACCAAACTGGAGAAAGAAAGAAACGAATTAGAAACTCAAAGAAGGTAAAACACACGGAATGAGTCAAAACAGGAAGACCCAGAATCCAAAAATGGCAGATTTTTCAGTTCATTTAAAGTGAAAACTGACTGATTCTAGATCTAACATCAAATTTGCGGACAAATCGCAGATAAGGTTTCCAGAAACAGAAAGAGGGGCAATAAAATCTGACCAATTGGGAAACACTTGACAACAAACGTTTTGTGTTATATTAATAATGGAGCTGGTAAAGAAAATGAAGAAAAAAATGGAAAATAAAATGAGCAGGAAGTTCCAAACCAGCTGCGAGATAGAGGATGGAAACAGGGAAGACGAAACAAACCCTAGAGAGAAGATATTGTCGTAGAGGAAGCAGTTAAGGGAAAAGATTGAATTTAGAGATGACAAGTACTAGTAGTAGCTATAAACCCATAAAAGAACCTAATCCCTTTCTTCTTTTGGAAAATTGAGGAAAAAAACAGAACCTCCCAAAAAAAGAAAAGAGGGAATAATGTATACATAAATATGAGTGAAACAGATGCAAAATAACATGTGATTCCCATTATTTCTCCACCCAATAAAAGCTACATCTAGAGGCACCAAAAGTTTGATGCCCAACGTGTAAAGTGGCGACACCTGTTCGGAGAAACTGACAACCCCCACTTCCGGTATCCGACGGAGAGGCAACTTAGCATGTGAAGTGAAAGACAGCGAACATTCCTGTCGATTGCCAATTTCTCTCAGACATGTTTCAAAAGGTTGCATGAAAAACTCAGGCACTTAGTGGACACCGTGGATGGGAAGCCGAGCAAAGTAAAAAAAGCACCCAAAGACTATCCTTCCTCAAACCCACGTCGTGTCCGTACGACGATATAATAGGAACACGTCAGTGTTGTTCCGTACGATGATATTAAGAGTTGTTCCAATAGGGTGCTGCCAGCACGTTCCGTCACGTGGCTCCGTCCCTCCTCTCCTCTCTTCTCTTCTCTTCTCCTCGTTTGTTGTGAGTTGAATGGTTTTATTTTTCTCTTTTGTTTTAATGTCAAGTTCTTTGATAATGTGGGGTTGTGCGCTGTATCGGTTGGTGTTTGGAGTCAGTGGTGGAAGGCACAGAGGAGTGTTTTTTCCTTTCCTTTTAGCTAAGTCCTTTTTCCAATTGAGGGCTTTCAAATAGAAGCAAGTGGTGTTGTTGGGTTGGTGATGGAAGCGTGACAGCTTAGGGGAGGCTATGGCCTTGTGTTATTACGGTAAACCTATAGACACATATATATATATATGTATAATATATACCACTTAAATAAATATATAAAGCATGCCATATGTCATTGATTACTAGTATTAATTGCTTATGACATAAAAGATAATCACTCCCTAGTTACTTCAAAGCATGTTGAAAGATCCTTGACCTCTCTCTACACCCTATAGCTTAGCTTGGTGCAATCAGGTTTACCTTGACTTTAATAAAGTTCACATATATTCCTCCTTTTCTACTTTTTCGGTGCACTAATCAAGCTAACGAACTAATCAATGCGCCCTTTCTATCATTTGCATTCTCCGAGTGGAGTTTGATATTAAGCCTTTGCGATAAAAATCTCCTTTTTTATATTAAAAAAAAGTTCTGAGCAACCCTCTGGGATACAATCTATTGTGTTGAAGATATGGGATGAGTTGATGCAATGCAATTGGAAGAGGAATGTTTATTTAAGTTGTGTACCGCATACTTCGAAATAAATAGTCAACTAACTAATATTCATACTTAAAGAGAATAAAAGCTGAAGATTACAATAATTATAAAATATATATTCTTTTGGGTAAGGACAAGGATATACATATTTATGTATTTATTTTTCAAAATAGTTCTTTTTCGATTTAACTAATTGAATTAACACTCTCATCTCACTTCTTCTCCTAACATAGTATGTAAACAAAAGTGAATTGGATTAGAAACTTATTTAAAGTTTCTAACTTTTTTATTAATTTATCAAATGGCAAAGTGATATTTTTAGTTTTCATATTATACTTAATTCCTTAATTTAATACCTCTCTTATTTTTTCAAATTGAGTCCTTTACTTTGGAGATTTTTTTCTACTCAATTATATATATATATATATATGAAGTTAACAGAATTATGAAGGTGGCATGCCACATTGCGGGCTCACAGTATCATGTAGATGGATCATACCACTCTAATCCTTGTCATTCACATGGAGTCCATAATAGAATTTTTAATCAATATGATTAATATTACATATGACCGTATAAGTACATACGGCAGTATAAGTCTCGTAATATCACATACGTCAAAACTCAGTTGTCTCCCTGAACAAGTACCCCAGTTTTATTTTAAAGAATACGATTAAGAAATTATTAATGGTAGAAAGACCTAATTGGGAATTTGTCAAAATTGAACTAGTCACATATCCTTATCATTTTCTATGAATTTAAACATCATAGGGGGTACCTAAAATAATATATAAGTAACAATACAATCATACAATACAAAACCTTACTCTATTGGTAGGTGAAGAATATACATTACTAAGACAAAATTTGCCCCTTACCTCGTATTATAAACCAAATAAATACTCAATATTCTCTAGAAAAAATTTTGAATTTCTTACACAGAAGTCGCCAACTTCATCTTGTAACAATTTGAACTCCTTACTAATTTTCTCAATTTACATGTGAATGAAAATTCTGAAACTTGTTTATAATTGCATAAAAGTTGTAATCAAAGACTTAAGGAGGAATTTAAAAACTATGAACTAATTAAATGATTCTCTCTTGAAGTATTGTTTCAAGTTATTAAAAAGTTATCTTACATGATTCATAAGACTCATAAGTTTTGAATCAAGTCAGAAAGGTACCATAATATTAGAGCATAAAAGAGGGCTTAAAGGAATAAGAATGAATCAAAAGGAGTAATTTTCTGATCGAGTAACCAATCTTGAGGCAATTGATTATCTGTAGTTGACCAACTTTAGTTCAATTGATTAGATAGAGACCTCTTAAGACAAGCGATTAATCAGTCATAATTCGATTAAGTGATGGTTATTATGGGATTGAGGTATCAAACAACCATTTTTCACTCTAAAAAAAATTACCAATCCTATCGATAACTAAAACTTAAAAAGCACCTATAAGAAAACTTATAAAATCCAAAAATGCATAAGAGAAATAAGAGAATTGAGAGTTTATAAGTGTTATAAATGATCAAAATCTTATTCTTACAATTGAGATGTTTTTTTTTCTAAAGTGAGAAAGTTTTGTATAAAAGGGGTTTTATTGAGTTTATTTGTACATTTGAAAGGTTTGGAAGAGAGTTAGACAGAGATAGTTGGATTTATCTTGAGCCTTGAAAAGATTGAATTGTAGCAAATTTTCTCTTTAGCTATTGAAGAAAAGAAAACAATGAATTCAAAGTTCTCAAGAGGACCTTATAGAGTGGATGTAGATCAAGAAGTATTGAACTAATATGAATCATAATATTCAAGTCTTACCTTATCCTCTTGTTTATCATTTTGGTCTTGTGTGATTATTGATGGATTTCTTATATGCATTCTTAATGTAATATTTATTATTTTACATATATTAGTATATCAACTAGATACTAAAGTTATACGAATACTAGCTCAAAGAGATTAGGAATACTATAATATTATCGTCATCTTTGTCTCTGATTTAACAATACTATGTACCAAGTATCACATATATATTTTTGATACAGAGCATGATTATTTTTTTAATATTATTGAAATTATAAGTCGCATATGATTTTGCATATGATTTTAATTAAATTTTGTTAGAATTTTTTAATATCAGAATTCCCATTTACCCTGTATTAGGTGTCCATTGGTTCAATAATTAGTATTACAGGAGTCTCTTAATCTAGGTATCCAAAAGTTAGAAAGAAAAGAGCACAATACATATAAAGGGACAAAATATTAGTTAATCATCTTACTTAGGTGGTAATGACTATACATACTTGATAACTATGACTAAATTCTTCCTCAAGGTAGAAGGAATATAATTATAGAATATTATTGAAAAGGGATTTATAGTCTTAGCCAAAATCTCAAATATAGATGGAGTGACTCACTCCTCCTTAAAGGTACAATATGAGTGGATGAGAAGGATAGAAGATTAGTTGAATTAAATCATAAAGTTTTCCATATTTTATTTTATGCCTTAAATAAAAATCAATTTAATATAATCTTTATGAGTGAACAAATTCAAAGAGAGGAGAGAAAATATGCTTGTTAATTAATGAGAAATATTTTACATGAAGTGCAATGAATTCATATTTCAAATGTAAATGCACTTATTAATGCACTAAAAACAATTGGAAATACTTACTCCAGTGTTGAGATGGTTAAGAAAATTTTTATCAGTTTTTTAAATTTTGGTAACCTAATCTGATGCCAATTTAAGAGACGAGGATCTAAAAACCCTACCAATTAAGGATTTGATAAGGTCTTTACTCACCTATAAGATAAGAACAACGGAGGTTCAAAAATATGAAGGAACAATCAAAAGGGAAAAAATCCTTTAAAATGTGAAAGGAAGATAATGATAACTATGAGGCAATAACTTTTAGTGAAATTAATGTTAAGGATATCTCTATTGACCTTATATGGTGCCTAAAAAGGACTGAATTAAAACACTCTAAATTTTGCAAAGTTTTGTTCCTAACTTAAAAATTCTCAGTTATTGCAATGTAGAAAATGAAATAATATATTGAATCAATATAAAAATATAATTAAAATTAAAATAACATGTAAATTATAAGAGTAAGGAAAAATAAATTTCAATATAATTTATAGTGGTTTGGTGCAAAAATCTCACCTATGTTCACTCTCCAACCACTTATTTGAAATTTCACTATAATCTTCCTTTTAATAGATGAAAAGTATCCTTTTAATAGATGAAGAGTAACCCCTGTACAATCTTTTTTCAAGGATAAAAAGTAGCCATTATAACAATCTTCCTTCAAGAGTGTAGATTAAACCTTACAACATACACAAATCTTCCTTTTAATGGTTTAAGAGTAATCCTCACAACTCAATTTCCATACACTAATAATAAAACACATTTAAAGATAATTCACTTGACCAACCAAAGTGTTTAAGAGGACTCAAAATCAAAGCCAATGCCAAATGCATTAAAATGCACAAGCTTATACAACACAGTCACTTCTTTTGCTTAATTTACTTAGTAGGAAACTTTGATTCACTTGCAATGCTTAAACACACCCTAACAACAACTATTTATAGGTGAAAAACCTTCAACTAGATATTCATTACTATTGATATAAATTAAAAGTCATTAACCTATATTTTCCTATTAATAACCAACCATTGTAATTTATTTTAAAACACATTGGTCAACCATTCAAACCATACTTATCAGCTAGTCTCTACATACGATACCTACCAGTCGACCACTCACCTTAGCACTGACTTACCAAGTCACTCTAAACAATGATTTTTAATGCTTTCAACACCTTTCAAACTTCTTTAAAACAAATCCAATCAATTATTTTCACAATATTTAACATACACACAATTCAAACAAATCTCCAAATTTTCATTATCAAAATCTCCTTTCTTAACTCTTATTATAAGAAATTTCAAGAGATTTCTTAAGAAGAGCAACAAATAAAAGAGAAGTAAAAACAATTATGGAAGGTAAGTTTGATGTTAAAAAAGGGCTAATATTTTATTATTATGAATTTATGGAAAATAAAAGAAGACCCTTAAAAAAGCTAATGCGTAAACCTTAAAAAAAAGAAGTGAAAAAAGGGATTACACAAAGAAAGAGGCTATGAAATCTAAAGGAGAGAAACTCATACTTGAGATTGCTAACATGTACTTCAGGGCATATGAAAACTATATAAAACAGACCAAGTATGACAAGAAGGATGTAGCTAGTGGTTGTTCAAGACACATGACTAGAAATGCAACTAGATTTACCATACTTAAAGAAAGAGACAAAGGAAATATGACTTTTAGGTAATGTCATGGGTAAGGTAATTGAAAATGAAAAGGTAGTGACTGTTGAAGGCATCGTGATTGATAATTTCTTACTTACCAATGAATTAAAAAATAATTAACTAATTTTAATTCAATTATGTGATAAATAAATAGAGAAGGTAATATATATATATAATTCACATATGTGAGTCATCTAATCAAGATGTCAAAAGCATTTGGCTTTTTTAAGTGTGAAATTGAAGATTATGATATGAAAGCATGTTCATTGATAAACTAAGCAAAAACCACCTTGTTAGTGAAATCCCATTAATAAAATATCAAAATGACAAAATATGTAGATTACTTAAAATTAGTGAACAAATTAGAAGCCCATTTAAAGGAGAACAAAAACAATACTATTTATTTAGACCATTTACAAGTGCTAGTTTAGGCAACAAGCATTATGTATTTTTTATTATTGATAAATACAATAGGTATATACGGTCATCATTTCTTTCATTAAAAGATGATTATTTTATGCATTTATGAATCATGATGAGAAGATTAAATACAAAAATTCTTAACCATTTCATCCATTAGAGTTAATCATGTTAGGTAGTTTGAAAATAAAATATGTGAGATTTTTTTTGTAAGGACAAAGGAAGATCTCATAATTTTATACCTAAGAAACTGAAACAAAAATGGGGCACTTGAGAGAAAAAAACTAGGAACTTCAAGATATAACTATGATTATCCTTAATGAATACAATTACCTAAATTTTTTTTATGTCAAGGTCATATTAAACAACTTATTATATTATGAATAGGGATTATGTTAAAATGTCATCAGAAAAAGTCCCTTATGAACTTCGACATCATGGGATACCTAACATCAACTATTTTTTAGTATTTTCCAGTAAGTGTTACATTCTCAATGCTACTTATGACCTAAGAAATCTTTATGTGAAATTTGATGAAGGGATATTTCTACAATATCCCTTAACTAATAAGGCTGTATAAAGTTTATGATAAAAGGAAATAATTGATGAAAGAATACATGCATATTATATTTGAATTAGACTAATACACCTCTTTAAAGTGAAGGTTTAGATGATGATAATGGTGTAGATGCTTCATAAAATAAAAGGTTAAAAGGAGGAGGAGGCACATGAAGAAGAGCATATCAACATGGAAGAAGCATTAAAAGAGGGGGGAAAAATAGTTAAACTAAGTGTAAATGAAGAAGACAAGAGTTCAACAAAGTCATGGAAGTACATTAAGAGTCACGAACTAAAGTAAGTTCTTAGTGATGTATCATATTGGATAACAACTAGCTCTATTTTTTAAAATATAGCCATCATATTTCTTTTTTCCTTACATCAATATTGTTTCTACTTTTCTCATATTCTTTTTTTTTTTCACATTTCTCTTCTTGTTAGGCTTTTGATAGTGAATAATTGAAGCATTTTTTGGTCAAAATAGTGGTAGGTTGATTTTCAAACTTAGATGTTCATAAAACTAATAGATAGATTCAAATTTGCACATTGTTTTCAATTGCTATATTTTTGTGGTTGCTAAATGTAGGTGCTACTATAGGAGGTTCTACTAGTGTAATGAAGTGACATTAAATAGTACATAAACGAGTTAAAGAATACATAATAGAAGATAGATAAGGGGAAAATGGAGGAAGAATTTAATGAGAGAGGGAGAAGTTTACAAAGGTGAGTGGGAGTGACGGGAGAGAGAGAGAGAGAGAGAGAGAGAGAGAGAGAGAGAGAGAGAGAGAAAAAGGAGGAAGGAGTAAATTGGGATTTCTTTATAAATATGTTATTAGTAAAAAGAAAATAGTTTGATAAAATAGTAATATCAGTATTAGTTATTAACCACAATTGAGCTATTAGGAAAAATTGGTAAAATTGGTAATAGGAATATAAAATAGCATAAAAGGGGGTTTAAAATTATTTAATTTTTATATTTATTTGTGGTTAATGAAAATTCATAATATTTAAGTGTAGGAGATAGATAGGAGGATCAATTAAGATCATAGTAGGAACTTTTGATTTTATAAATAACTAGTAAGAGATTAACAAGAATATATCTGGATTGTATGATTTTTGTGCATTATTTGATTAATATGAATTTTGTGTATATTATGAGAATGATATGAATTTTTTAGTAGGTATTAATTAGGATAATATATTTTTGTGATTATTGTGCAATTTATAACTAAATTTTTTTATATTTCGTTAATTGTGAAATTAATAAAAGTCTAAATTGTTCAAAATAATAAATTTTTGGTATCAAATGGGACATGATTGATATGATATTTATGTAGAATTTATTTTTTAATAATGAGTGTATTTGTTACATGATTAAATTTGTATGTAATAATTTTATAGATTTTGTAACCAATTGATTGTATGGTGGATATGTGATGTCATATGAACGAAAACATATGGATATTACTAATTAGAATGTTTGATTATGGAATATTGTGATGTGGTATATTTGGATTGAAATTGAGATACATGGAGAGAATTAAAAGAGATAGTAGAATAATTCCTTACCTAAGTAGGATATATTCAACGATCATTTTGTATGATGAGATGAGAAGTGATATTAGATTAAGATATTTTCTAAAGCACCTATTTGTGGAGCAAGTTCCAGGATATCCTAAGTCCCAAAGATATCTTGTGCACTTCAGCTAGGCACTGGAGTGGTGGTAGGGTATCCTTAGCAGCGATGGATATCTTATGTTAGTTATCGAGGCATTGGGGTAGTGCTGGGGTATTAGAGATAAGATGATGTGATACATCGATAGACCATTATATAGTCCTGCTAAGTCAAACATGACCCTTAAATGAATAATTTTAGTGTAAGTTAACACTTAGTAATAAAAAGTTTTTGTCATAAAACTTTATATGATGAATTTGATTTATGTGATATTGTAATGGAGAGTTAGTTTGTGATGTGTGATATATGCTTAATGTATGAATAATTGTGTTATAATTTATTTGTTATTTTAAATATGTTATGTGGAAGGTATATTCTAATTATCCTTATTGAGTTGATAGCCTATTCCTTACCCATTAAATTTTTTAGTAGATAGATATTAGACTTCATCATATGCTCAATGATTCAGCTTTTGCTTTCACATCATTAGGTAGGCCAGCTAACTCATGAAAGGACTATTTGAATTTTATTTAATTTTTATAAACATTAAGTGACAAATACGTTTATCGAGTTTATAATGGTTTAACAACATTTCTTTGCTAAACAAACCGACTAGACTTGTTTATGTTAATTTATATGATATTGTTTTTTTAGAAACGTAAATAAATGAATCATCAAAAGAAGAAGATAAACAGACAAACAACTAAGTTGTTCAATAGACAAACAGATACAATAAGCAAGAACAACTTTTAGAACAAAAAAAATAGAAATAGAGCTAATCGAAGGTCCTGCTCAAAGCCATGGTCATCCTTTAAGATAAAAATATTGAAAGTAACCTCAAGAGTTGGGGGATAAGTCCATCTAAAAAGAAGACAAATCTTGGAAAAGGTTCTAGATCTTGGAAAATTTATATGATAGTGTTGGACATATTAAGATTTACAGGATTTTGATTTGTGATTTGTTTAAAGAAATAAAAGTGGATGATTGGACTTGTTTTATCTTTGAACGAGGAATTTGAATGCTTTAATGGTATGTTAGGGTTATGTGAATTGGAGAAAATTATTGTGAATAGGATTATGTAAGTTGTGTGTATGGTATGGGTGTTATGTTTACTAAAGAGATAGAAATTATTAATTCATGTATTTTCATAACTTTTGATAACTTTTATGGCTAATTTGCTTGATTAAACTCTTTTGAGATGTTTAACATTGAGAAATATGGGCAAAAGAAGCACAAAATTGATGGGAAAATATCTAAATGGCTATTAAAAACACCCTTTAAGGTGTTATCTGTCCGATCAAAGAAATAAAAGTGAAAATCACTATATGGTTCACTGACTAGGAGCTAGTTGATCAAACCCCTCTTAACCACGCTTTTTTTTATTTATTCTCTCTCTCTCTCTCTCTCTCTCTCTCTATCCACTTTTTACATCTAAAATAACCCTGATGAGAGAAAGTTATATGACGCTCTTTTAAACTCTCTCCAAAACACTCTAAATTCTAGAATTTTTAATTCCAGCTTATTAAATAAGTCCTTTCTATAGATTTTAAATGGTTTTATAATTGTTTTCATGCAAAAGCCTCTCTTTTTAGTAAGGTGTTTCATTATAAGATTCTCATTCTTAATTCAACTTATTTATTCCATTCTTTTAACTTTTGGGAAGACAAGTCTTCTAAATATATCTTAAATGATTTTCTAGAGCTTTTGTAAGCATGAAATAGATGTTCGAATTATTGCTAAATATAAAGAAAGGGATATACTTGATGGAGAATAGGAATGTTATGGTGATCATTTTTGCAGGTTTTCCTCCCTTTTCATACTTTACTTTAACCAACAAATCTTCTTTATCAAAATTCCACCAAAACGTTTAAACACCTTGCTCATAGAACTCTTAGAGGTTAAACCTCACAATTTCCTTCACCTTCACCATCACTATCATCTAAACCTCAAATCAATTAATTTGTTAGGGATTTTGATACGTTTATACTTATAAGAAGCGAGAAATCATGCCAAAAAAAAAATTCATTATAGATATTGCCCTTGAATCCAAAAAAGTGGAAAAACATGTCAAAGAATTTGTTGAACAAGGTTGGAAATCTATCTTATGCCTTAACCTCCCCATATATCCAACCAACGTTTGTCTCTTTTATTACAATATCAAAAAGCATATAGATAAACATGACCCTTATATACTTTCCAATATCAAAGGTAAGTCATTCAAGCTCACTCCACATCTTATGAATGGGATTTTAGATATTCTAGCCCACAAAAATTAATTTCTTTTCTAACCTAGTGTTTATTGGAGTTATGTTATTTTCTTTCCAAAATAACAAATCAATCTAGTTCTTAATGATCCAAAAAAATTTTAGAGATGAGAAACCTAAAGGAATATAGAATATCTCTTCCATTATCAAATTTCACCATTTCTTTATGACTTTAGTTATAGAAGTGACCTCTAATTTTACAATATTTGATTTCTTTATTCTCTCCACAATCTCCAACTTCCATTAGTTTAAGACTATTCATCCATCCATTCCTTAGATTTTTATATATGCGTTTGCGTACTTCAATATACCTCAATTATTTGATAGCTACTTTTATTACCACCAAATATTTACTAAAAAGACTCTTTGAACTATGAGTTAAAGTATGATGAGTCACATAGCCCCTATGTTTGACACAATAAGGCCATATCTAGTAGCAAACAACTTCATGTAAGTAATGAAGAGGGGGTGTCCATACAGGTATGACTTGATAAATTGGATAATTACATTGATCATTTAGAGAATAAGATCTAATCAATTCAAGAACTTATAGATGAGAAATTCCAATCGCTTATGAGGAGTATAAATATAGGCATGACTAATCTTAGTGATCAATTTGATTAAATAATGATCTTTATGTAAGCTTACTGTCATCCACCACCTCCTCATTCTTAAGCTTTCAATAATAAACTTTTTAATGATGTTAAATAGGAAGAGAAGAAATATTGCTTATATTTTTAAGAACTTGATTTACGAGCTTAAAGGCAAATTTGCATTATTTATGTTGGTTTGTATAACTATTTAATGTTTGATACTTATGAATGATGGTCTGTAACTATATTTTATCTATTTCATATATCTTATAATTTATGGTTTTATCACGTGATGCCCACTCTTTTAGATATATTTTTATTAACTATGTGCATAAGTTATTAACATATCATGTTGTGCTATTTGTCTTAGATATTATATTTTAATGTGAAAATAAGTTGATATGTATGATGTTTAATACTTGAGTGTGCATCACATGAGTATGCATATGTTAAGTCTATTCTTGCAAATAAGTAGTCATACATTAAGGGCAGTTATATGAAGATGAATATTCCCAAAGATAATGACATAAGTTATGTATATAAGCCAACATACTACTTTTATTAAGGTTATCTCCATAATATCTTTATTAAAAGGTTAGGATGTTTAACCAAGTGGGTTTAATTTTAAGGTTTTAATATTAAGAAAATATTGAACTATTTGACTTTAATTAAATAAAGTAGGTGCCAAATTTTCATGAAAATACTTGAAAGAAGATTATAAAGTAAATTTATATGATGGTCATCATATGAGGTGTTATTTCAAGGTGTGAAAAAGATATTGAAAATTTCACAAAAGGCATTCATATATTTTGACCAAGGCAAAAACTTAACAAGATATTGGAGCATTAATTAGGGCTTAAAGGAGTAAGAACTAGATGGAGTAACTTTCTGGTTAGTCAATTGATCCAGAGGCAATCCATCATCTTTGATTTTATACTCAATAAGTTGTGGGATATAGGGCTTAGATAACCATGTTTTACTTTAAATAAAATAATTACCTTAAAAATGGATAGAAAATTCAAAGCACCTATAAAATTGCTTTTAAAGTTTGGAGAGACATAGATAAACAAATGCATCAAAAGTTTACAAGTTTTACAACTGATCAAAGTCATATTCATATAATTAATGTATTAGTTGCTAGAGTAAATAAGCCTTGTGTAGAGAGGGTTTTATCACTCTTAAGTTTGTTTATATGTTTGAAAGGCCTAGAAATGTTTTTAAGAGAGTTATAAAAACAAAAGATATTTGGGTTTATCTTAAACCTTTTAAAAGATGTGTTATAGAAGATTTTCTCTTCAAATATTAAAGAAGAGAAAATAGTGGATTAAAAATTCTTAAGTGCATCTTAAAGAGTGAGTAAAGGTCAAGAAGAATTGAACCACTATAAATCATAACTTTTATCTCTTACCCTATCACTTTATTTATTATATTTTATCTTGTGTTAGTATTGATGACTTATTGCTACATTCATGGAAAATAGATCCATTGGGGATAATATCCTATTGACATAATAGCTATCATATATGATCCTCATAAATTCTAATTTAGCTACAAGATTCCTTAAGCAAATACACTCAAACTTCTTCTAAACACCTATCTTTCAATACACTTAGACATTACATTAGAAATATAGTTGTTTTGTCATCATAAAAACAAGGTAGAACCTCTTTTGATTCAATAATCTACTCCTTTTTTGTGATGAAAACACCATGTGATATTATGGAAATTGAGCTCATAAATCAATTAGATTAAATATCACTTGAATTAAAAAACACTCCCCAAATTAAACGAGAACTCAAATTCCATTCCAATTCAACTCCCCCTAAATCCATAAAGGAAATAAATTCCCCGTAAAAGAAACATAATATCACAAATTTCTCCTCCTTTTTAGAAGCAACCAAAGGAATATACATATGGAAAAGAAATATGATGTTCAAGTTGAGAAGACTAAAAACCTTGTCATAAAGAATGGTTATCTGTAATACCTATTTCTCTTCAAATTGTGCAAAAACATTCTTCACACAAAAATTTAGTAAAAATATTTGCTAATTGATACATAGTATCAACAAATTTAAGTTTAATGTTACCATTTTGAACATGATCTCTAATGAAATGATATCTAATTTCTATATGCCCGATCTTAGAATTTTATATGAGATTCTTTATTAAACATATAGTGCTTATATTATCACATCTTATAGAAATTTTTTAAAGATCTAAACTATAATCCCTAAGTTATTATTTAAGCTATAAAACTTGAGTACAACAACTACCGACGGCTACATACTCAGCTTCTACAATAAACAATGCAACATAATTTTGCTTTCTACAAAACTATGAGACTAGTGCATTACC
The DNA here is from genome assembly GCA_028565735.1 of Pinacopodium congolense. Classification (NCBI taxonomy): domain Eukaryota; kingdom Viridiplantae; phylum Streptophyta; class Magnoliopsida; order Malpighiales; family Erythroxylaceae; genus Pinacopodium; species Pinacopodium congolense. The sequence goes on along the minus strand of JAOXYD010000135.1, from coordinate 18,196,854 downwards.
TAAAAAATGACATACACCGGATATACTTTTTTCTATTTAACAAACTTCTCGCATAACCAGCATTAGAATATCCAACCAAATCTAAATATGTATTTCTAAGATACCAAAGTCTTAAATAAAATGTACTAGTCAGATATGTCAAAATATATTTGACAATTAACAATGTAATTCTCTAAGTGATAATTGAAATTGAGTACATAAGCATACACTAAACATAATATCAAGTATATTAGTAATTAAATATAATAAACTACGAATCATACCTCGATATTGCTTTAAATTCGCTTTTTTACCATCTTCATCTTTGTTTAATTTTGTAGAAAGAACTCATCGGAGTCTTCAATGGTTTTGTTTGATCCATGCAAAGTGCTTAAGCAATTCCTTTATGTACTTGGCTCGATTGATGAAGATACCATCTTTCATTTATTTGATTTGAAGTCTGAGAAAGAAGTTTAATTCACCTATCATACTCATCTCGAACTCTGTACTTATACACTTAACAAACTTTTAACATAACAATTCATTAATAGTACCGAAAATGATATCATTTACATAAATTTGAACAATTAATAAATAATTTTTGTCTTTTTTAATAAACATTATGGTATTAAATTTACCTTCTTCAAAACGATATTCAAGAAAAAATACACTTAATATATCATACCATACTTTAGATGCTTGTTTTAAATTATATAATGCTTTGGATAATTTAAAGGCGTGTTTGGGTGCATCATGCCTTTCAAAGTCGGAGGTTGCTCAACATAAGCCTCTTCTTGGATAAAATCATTTAAAAATGCACTTTTAATATCTATTTGAAATAATTTAAAGCCCATGTGAGGTGAAAATGCAAGTAAAAGTTTAATGGACTCTAATCTAGCTATAAGGGAAAATGTTTCAATTTAGTCTATTCCTTCCTCTTAGTTATACCTTTTCGCAACTAATGTCGCCTTATTTCTAACTGTGTTTCCTTATTCATCTAATTTGTTTTTACATACCTATTTGGTGCCTATTATCATATGGTCTTTAAGTCTACGCACTAAGGTCTAAATTTTGTTTCTTTCAAATTGATTCAACTCTTTATTCATAGCCAAAATCCAATTTTTATCATTTAAGCCTCTTCAATAGTCATAGGTTCATTCTTAGAAATAAATGCAAAATGCAATAAATTGAAATGAGAGTGAGTAGTTACCCCTTATTGGATATCATCGACTATTTGGTTGGAAGAATGGTCCTTCTTGTATCTCTAATCTTTTGGTAGCTATTTATCCCTCCTTTCTTCACTTAGTTCAATAATTTGCTTTTAAGATATTTATCCTTCATTTTTAAGTGATAGGTTT
>JAOXYD010000135.1:18160544-18195417 GCA_028565735.1 Pinacopodium congolense | reverse complement strand
CAACTCCTTATCTTACTTTCACGTCTCTGTTTTCTCTTTTCTCTCCTTCACATTGTCCCACTCTCTTCCTTTCCCTTATCATTACTGCTGTTTTCTCCTCGTGTCACCTTTATCCACCACTATCCTCTCCTTCTCTATTTGCCTCAAACACACCATCACTACCTCCCAGCTTTAGCTACCATTCTCATTGGCTTTTCATCCTATTTCAGCTGACTTTCTATTGGTAGTGGACTCTGTGTGTTTCATAGATCTAGAATCTCCATTTCTCTTATATTTTGGAGACCTTGAGCTTAATGCTGGCATACTATTTTGATGCCAGTGAGGGAATATTCTAGCCTATAGTGATAAAATATATCGATGATCTCACATAATATTTTGATGACCTTCCTAGCATATTCTGGAAGATTTACAACATTGTTCAGCTAGTAAGGAAGCAAGTCATCCTCTTTGAACAAGCATCTAGCTTTTGATGCCTATAAAATTACTTCAATGGATAATGCTGATTGGTTGGTGTGGTCACAAGCCTCTTTAAGTTTTAAAATAAAATACAAATTTCATTATAAACAATACTAAGACCACTAAGGCAAGTGCATCTATTATATTGTAGTATAACTTAAGATGAGTCCAATTATCATCCCATGAGGAATAAAATACCAATATTGACTGTCTTTTTATTATCTAATCTAACAATATTAGTGAATTAAATAAAATTATAATTAAATTAAAATTAGTAGAAATCAAAGATCACAACCCAAACATAAGAAATTTATGTAATGAAATAATAATAAATAATATTAAGAATTAGATGAGGTATTACCTTAAAGCCTTCATATGTTTAAGATTATCTTAACTCAATGCTTAACCTAGTTGCCTTAGACTATAGAATCCCTCAATTAAATTATAATCTCTCTTGAGTAATATAATTCATATCCTCTTGGTTTATTAATTATAATATCTTCTTAATTAAAACTCCCATTAGATGAATTACCTTGAACCATTGGTCTTATTGCTTTGGTTAGGTTTGAATCCAACCCAACAAAATTATGTAAGCCTATCTCTAGAGCCTATTTATTCAACGATTGATCTATTCATGTAAGTAATTTATCAATCTAAATATGTAAAATCAACTAATGGAATTGAAATTTCATGCAGAATATCTCACTCCAGTGCAATATATCCACAAATAAACTTTAGAAAATTTAATATTTTATTAAATCAAGGCATAAATGACAAAGACACAAGCCTAGAGTTCATCTTATCTAGATCTATAAAAATCAAATGATAACTCCAAACGTACATCCAAAAATGGTTAAAGAAGAACAAAGAATAAGAAAACTTATTCTCATGTTATTCAAGTCTTCAATCTTTAATGAACCCTTGCTCAAATCTCCTGTTTGCTAGTTTTAGTTATACTATAAGTATACAAGTTGTAACTTATAGTATAATTGATATTGATCCCACAAAGATTGAATCTAGATACCTATCAATCTGAGTTACACTTTGTTTAAGGTAAACCAAAGATATATAATCTGAAAGTTAAACTAAACTAACAAATTCAATGAATTAAACTGTAGAAGAAAGTAAAATAATCAAGTTACTCAGTGATGAAGACTTAGGGGTTGTTCTATCCTTATTTATCTTCCTTTCTCCTTATTGATTTAATTATTTTTAATCCTAGATATCCAATGGTTTGATTACCCTCTCTTGACATCTAATCAATTAATCCCAATTGAAATACCTAAAAGCTGAATTGTAACCTTTGGTTCACAACACTACTCCCAAACAATGAAATTGGATTTAAAGTAATCCTAAACATAATTAACAATAATTAAGATCTCTCTTTAATCATCTATTAATATGAAAATTACAGGTATGTTAGCTTACCAACTCTCGTTGTGCATCCTAACCAAAATTAATCAAAACAATCTCTTAATTCAAAGTGATTATACGTTCAACAATTAAAACGAACAACCTTTCATTAAATTAAGAAGATAAAAATTAAATAAAAAATTCAAGAACAAACCATAACCAAATTTAACAATCCATAATCAAGTTAAAAAAACCACTAATCAGATTAAACATTAAAATAAAGGCAAAGGAAAGATAAACTATTGAAGATGATGAAGGCCTTTTTTTTGAAAAATCTGGATAACTTCCTTGAATCTTGATTAGTCCTTGTTGATCTTACATTTCTTGTCGTGTTTCCTCTTCAAAAACCATTCTTTTCTATGTTGGATGTTCCCTAGGCTTCAAGTAGTGGTTGGTAGGGTTTCTTCACGTCTTTTTGGTCCCAAAATAGCATAGAAACTAACTTAACCACATCATTCCATGTCGTCCTGTCACATAAGCTTTTCAAACTTTCAAATATTCTCTATCTTTTAGCTATAAATTCTTCTACACACCTCCAATGGTCATGAAATTGTATATATAGGTTCCTCACATGATTTATTTACTCATAAAATTTCATAATAATCTGAGCACTATAAAGGCATCTAATGCATCACTGAATTCACCTGTACCAAAGTTGGTGCTTTTTTGACCTTCTCTTGTTCTTCTCTTAATGAATTCTTAATGGCTTATCATATGACCTTGAAAATTAGTGTGGAACTTTTTCACATGATTCTTCAAATCCAAAAATTTATCCCACACCTCTTCTAGCTCCAAAGGTGCCTCATAAGTCAATTTCACTTGAATTTGCGTTAGATATTCACAACAATATGATATAATTCTTGCCCAAATAAAAAAGCATCACATTAAAGCACTTAAACATTATCAAACTAATATAATAACATCAAACTAAGTCTAAATCATGTAATTCCCATCCTAAACATGTAGAATAACACACTAAACCACTATAGAATTAACTTCTAATGCAACCTTATCGACATTCCTACACTTAAACTTTTGCTTGTTCCCAAGAAAAACTAAAACGTAACACACAACTCAAATCACACAATCAAATAGTGATAATGCCTTAAATTGAATGCAGCAACTATATGAAGTTGAGAATGATGGAAATGTAACAATGGCATAATAATTCAAAAACTAAATTGCTTTTGAACATAAACATTCAAGAAGATCCAAATCATCTATCTTATGAAGCCTATATCTTGAAGGTCTTTACTTGGAAGATGCATCTTAAACAGAAAATTAATAAACTATTCGCAAACCTATGACACTTATACTCATGCATTGATGATATTACCTTATGGAATGTAGTTCCTCATTAGGTAACCATTGATGACAATGTTATGATATTTAAAAGAAGATTTATAGGATTTATTTTTTCACATTATCATAATGTTTTAGACTTTTTTTTTAAACAATCATCTAATCTTTTGACGTGAAGGCAAACATTTTGTCATGAACGTACTCTGAATACTCAACTAGGGTTCATTCTTTGAAACTTGGTTGGAGTGTCATTTTAGCCTTTTGAAGTAAAGGCAAACACTTTGTCGTGAATGTCCCTCAGTTACTTAGCTATATCACAACTCACAACTAGTTTCTAGCTCTATTCTTAACCTAGTTTTTACTAAGGTTAACGGAATAGGAATTATGTATTAATTATGTCTCTTTTTATTTTTTAGAATTTCATTCTTATCCTATATCCTTTCTTCCGAACCAATTCGTTCACATGAAGATTCACTAGTGATGCCTATCGAATTAAGTCCAATTAAATATAGATAAGTTTCAAAAGTGAAAGACTAGATGAAGACTATCTTAATTAAGGTTCACATTTAATGAAAAGACACTCAAGGTATAAGTTCCACAAGATAAATAATTTTTCACTCTCAAATATTCATGTTCAAAGGCAAGACTATTCATTCAATGCCATAATATTGATACACTCACACTAATTTCTAGAATGCATGACAAAACATAAATTCACATAATTCCACCAATTCTAAGCGTACTAATACACGATCCCAATGATATATGCAAAGGAAAAATTCATGGAAAAATGCATGGACCCTTTCCTACACTTAAATCATACATATTCCTCAATGTGGAGAAGGAACAAAATGGAAAAGGATAAAAAAATAAAACAACAATAAACAAGATGAAGGGCAAGAAATCTTATAAGGAGTTTAGTGGAGAAGGCGAGGGAAATGACACTTGTTGTTTCCCCTTAGGTGCCATAGTGATGAGTACTTTGTAAAACCTATAAGAAATAGATATAAAAGAGAAGGTAAGAGGAGAATAATATGAACAAAATGATTGATAAAGAAGAAAGCGTGATTTTTTTTGACAAATCAGAAGATAGATTAATCAAAAGAAAGAGTTATGTACAAAAGAGACCACCTAGAACAGGGGCTCACAGCAACACACAAAAAAAGCATCCTGACTAAACCATAAAGAAGGCGGCAAAAAAAAAAGGAGGATCTAATTGGCTATCCTCAACAAACAAACAAAGAAAGACCAAAAGGTCAAAAGGGGAGACAATAGATTTGATGGAACTTAAGGAGACTAAGAAGAAAGAAAGAGGATACCTAGTATCCTCCTGCAAAACAAGCAAAAGAGAGCAAACAACTACAATGAACAGCTGCTAAAACCAAATACAGAGAAACAATAACTTACAAAGATCAAGTAGACTAAATACTATTGAGGAGAGGCTTCTCTGGATTAACTCGGATGGGTTTTTGACTGAACTTTTCTCTCCTTCTTCTTTATATTAGCAGCTGATATGGATCTTCTTGCATCTTCCTCTACCTAGAAATTAGGTGATTCTTAAGAGCAGCTCTAGTAGAGTTTATGAAGAACTCGCTTAATTTCTTGATCTTGATCTTGAAGATTCAGTCATAAAGAGAAGAGTTGTATCTTTTCCGCTGGAGGTTTAATAGAACAAATAAACTGATTTTAAGACTCAAAACTACATTTTAACTGGATCAATCCAACCAGTATTGGGACCCTCCTGAATTAGGGATACAAAATCTCTCTTCTTAAAAAACTAGCAAAACCTAACAAGTTATGGAACAACCTGTAAAACAGAGAAACATTAGTAACAAATAGACATACTACTCCCTCTTATCATTGTTTAATTTGTGAAGTTCCAAAGTTTGCATAACTACACTGGTGGAAATGCTCCTAATGTCTAAGTGAACATCATGGTGAAAGCGTGATTTTTCGAATGAAAGGAAGTGAAAACTTAGATACTGATGCAAGATTGATGAAAGATTGGAGTCAAGTTATTTGGGTGAAAAAAAGAAATAAAATAAAAAATAAAATAGAGAGGAGAGGAGAGGCAGTTTGCACTTGGGAATAGACTTAAAATAGAGGAAAGAAGGCCAAGGTTTAAAAAATGGAAAAAACAAAAAAAACATCATTTAAAAGTTAAAAAAAATTAAATGTTCTGAATGGCTAGGTCACTATATATATAGCGACTTAGCCCTCGCTAGTGACAACGAGCCACTCTCATTGTCATTATAGTGAAATTTTCATTGTAGCAATTCTTTTATTTTTCTTTTTAAATTGATTTCATTTCATTTTTTAAATTTTTTCATTTTTATTTTTTAAAAAATCTTTTAAATGTCCATACTTGCATGCAGACACCAAATTGTTAATAATCTAATGATCTTCAATAACGTTAAATGAAAAAAATTCAGATATCAATTAAGCATACACATCACCGATTAAATTAATTACAAAAACATGCTAAATTTAAGGTAATTAGCTTGATAAAAGTCAGTTTTGGCTTAAAGAAATAAGATAAAGGAAAGAGACTACTTCCCTTTCTTTTGGTAGAAATTTTCCAAGGTATAACTTTTCATAATGGCTATTCGCCTTTAATTTTTTTCCTTCATAGTTTGCTAACTTGAGAGCCTCTTTCTTGTAAACGTGAGAAATTTTGAATGGTCCTCTCCACTGCGGCTTGAGTTTACTCATAATCAACTTCATCCTTGCTTTAAGCCTCCTCTTTTTGGTCTTAACTATGCTCTCCTCTTGTTCAAAATTAAGGATTTAGTAATGATAATGGTAGTGTTTTTCTCTCACATAAGAAGGTATATCCCAAGTGTGGAAGTAAGGATTTTAATTGGAGTAAGGGTGGTTTCAAAAAGGAGAAAGGAATCGGGGCATTGTTCTACCTAAAGTTTCCCATGTTGGTTTCTCACCTAATTCCACCTCCTTCTTAACTTCATCTTCATCTTTAAAGACCATATATTCCTCACATTTTACCTCTTACTGCTCAACATTTTCATCTACCACCTTTATCTTCATATAAGTACTACTCTCCTTGGGATCCTTCGCTGTCTTAATCATGTTAAACTCTACTTGCTCATCACTAATATAATGTACTAGTTTCCCTTCATATAAATATACTAATGCTCTTCTAGATTCATGAATGGTATTCTAAGGATTAGTGGATAATTCTTATCGTCTTCAAAATCCAACCCCACAGAATCCATTGGAATGATGAATTTGTCCACTTGACTAGCACATCTTCCACCAATCCAACCAACTTCTTGTTTGAATGATCTATCAACTGTATAAGCATTGATGTCGACTTCATGTCTCCTAACTCCAATTTCTTGAAAATTTACAAAGGCATAAGATACATACTTGCACCTAAGTCACATAAACAATTAGAAAATTTAAGATTACCAACTACATAAAGGATAGTAAAACTCCTTAGATCTTGTAATTTTTAGGGCATGTGCCTGGTAATGATGGAGCTATAACGTTTTGTCAAAAATATCATCTGATTATCCTCCCAGGTTTGTTTTTTAGTTATAATATCTTTGAGGAACTTAACATATTTGGGCATGTTCTCCAAAGCCTCCATAAAAGATAGGTTGATTTGTAACTTTTTCAACTTCTCCAAAAATTTTGAAAATTGAGGGTCTGTTTAGTCATTCTTTAACCCTTGTGGGAATAGGATCTTTGGAGTGTAAGGTGGTGGTGGCCCTTATGGCTTGGCTTCCTTCTCCTCCTCTTCTTTTTCTAGGCTCTCTTTATTATTGGGCTCGAACTTCTTCTCAGCAGGTTCTTCTACTTCCTTCCCACTTATAACTTTGATGGCATTCAGTTGCTGCCTTAGATTGGACTCTGTGTTACTTGGAAGACTCCCTATACTTCTGATTGACTGTGCATTGGTTAAAACTTTGCTTTCATTTTCTTTTGATTCTCATCTTGGCTTGCAAACTTGGAATGCAATACATCTATTAGCTTGTCCATCTTTGATTTCAATGCTCTAAATTTATCTTGCTGTAATCCTAAAGGTCCTTGAGTGCTAATATGGCTACCTCACTTCACTTATATGAATCGATACACTAGTATATTGTGAGTCTAATAGTATTTTAAGTTATCACCAATTTTATCATAGACTATAAATTGTGATTTTTTTTTATTTTGATAGTTCTTATTGTCCTTGTTTTCTTTTGACTTTAATTATTTTGACAATTTGAAATGTTATATGATTAATTTTGGCTATTAATGACTAAATGGCTTTATCTCATTTCATAATTTAGATAATGAATACCTGATGATTAGAATGATATTCCACATATAAAATACAACTTCTTGAGTAATTTTGTAACTCATTTTAAGGCAATTTTATCATTCGAAGAAAAATGAAAAAGAATGGGAATTAACCCTTAAAAAATAATTAACATTAATTACTTAATTAGTTAAATAAGTAAGCAGAATCCACTCCTCTTATTTCTATTCTTATATGTATGTATATATATATAAATTGATGAATAAATGTAAGAAAAAGAGAAAATAATAAAAATAAAACAAAAAGAAAAAGAAGTGAGAAATATATATATATATATATATCTATAAGGTTGAAGTTATGAGTGAGGCTCATAATTGGTTGATTTAATGTGACTCAGTTGAATAACTGGGGTTATTCATGACAAAATATTCACCTTCATATAAAAAGACTAAAGTGACTTCTCAACTAAACTACTTATGTATTTAATTAATTATGTGATTAACTAAATTATGATTTAAATTATTTAAAGGATGTGAAAGTGTCGAAAAGATGATGCATTAAACTTGTGTATATTCCTTTTACATGTGGAATTGATTTTTGCGATTAAGGTTGAAGATTGAAAAAGAATGAAATGATTTAAATGCATTTGCGATTTGATGTGGTTAATTAATTTAATAATATTTCTATGAGTCATTATTTTTTATGGATAAGAAAACATTTTAAATAATTGTCTTATTAATTTTTAATTAAGTTTCCTATTTTTATATCTTATTATGAAATTGATGATGAATTTATTTGCTTGGGGAACAAGCAAATGCTTAAGTGTGGGGGAATTGTTAGGGGTTAACTTGCATGTGTTTTGCATCAATAATTGTTATGTTTTAAACCCTAAATTCATTATTATATGTTTATTTTTTGATTTTTAATTTTAATTTTTAGGAATTGATCTTATTTGATGAATTATAAATATTGGAGCAAAAAAGAAGCCAAAAGATAGCAAATTAGGGTTCTCCAAGACCGATACATGGGTTTGGAGAGACCCCCTTATTGGTTTGCAAGACCATTGTATTCATGCGACTACAAAAAATCAATACAGTGAGCTCAGGGCCTTGTATTGCCTCGAGTTAACCCACCTATTAGTAGTCAGATAAAATATCCTCTCTAAATCTCAAATATTGCAACTATGGCATGTTTTTCATTAATTTTCCTTATCTACAAGTGTAAGTGGGATACTACTAGAGCTGACAAAATAAGAAAACAATAGAGATAAATGCATAATTAATAGAGATCAGATCTGGAAGTTGGCAAAGAAGCTCTCCCTTCTTTCTTTATTGTGTTCTAAGAAGTTCATAGGCTTCAAACATTTTTAATTCGAGTTATATGTTGTTGTCTAAGTTTCTAGACATTAGAGCTTGTTACTAAGACTTATATATGAGTCTAAAAATCATTTAAGAGGGTTTCTTAACTCAGATTATTACTTCATTTGCTCCATATTTTGGATTTATCAAAGTTCTCACATTTATGCTTACATCTTCAACTGTTATTTAGTTTTTTTTGCTAATTTGTATTGATACAGAGCTGTAGTGAAGTCAAGATCAAGTTAAGGAGTCTGTGAATCTCCTTGGAGCCTCTCTTGGTTTTTTTTTTGTAACTCCTAAACTTTATTTTATAGCTCATATTTTCAAATTTATCAACACATGATGCTTAAGTTGTATGTTTTGTATGTTTTGATTAAGATGGATGGCTAAATCATTTTTATTTCTAAGGATTGGTTTATTTATGATTTAAGAGAGCTTACAGACATGTTATAGAGCCCAATTTTTTGTTTATTAAAGGTTAAAAGTACTGATTTGAGTTGGCCACTTAAGATTAGTGTTAAAAATAGTCTAAGCTTGAGAAATTAACCTAGTTTGTTGGAAAAAATAATAAGCAACACAAATTAATCAATGAATGTCCAAACTTTGATTTTTTGTGAGAGTTAGAGTTCCAAGTTTAAAAATCTAGAAGTCAATCATTCTCAAATTCTCTACCATGATTACACTTAATGAATGTAATTGTAAAATATTTTTCAATTTAGACTCTCTTTGCAAATTTTTTCAAATACCTAAAGCACTCATCTTTGCTAGTAAGAAGAAATACTCACGTAAACTTATTAAAATCATTGACAATGTTAAAAGAATATGAATTTTTACCTAAGTTAGCAACCATAATGGGATAAAAAAAATTCATATACAATAGTTCCAAAGGTATAATAGATGCTATCAACTTCTTGATGCTATACACTTCTTAATCTTGAAAGTGCTCTTGGTTTATCTCCTTATCTAGCAAACTCCATACATTTTGTCCTTCTAAAACTTAAACTTTGCTAGTACATTAAAAAACTACTTGTAGTTTAGTATGGAGATTAGCTCCATGCTTGCATGTCCTAATCTCCTATACTACATCTAAACATCTGTACTCATTGAAACAAAACACTTTACATCATATCCACAAAGATCATTAAGATTAGTAGTACAAATGTTCCCTTCTCTCTTACCAATAAATCCAATGTTCTTGTCTAACATATTAGAAACAACGTATGATTTGTCTTCAAAACTTACTTTAAAATATTTATCATAATGTTAACTAACACTAAACATGTTATATTTTAAACAATCAACTAAAAGCAAATTTCAATAATAGTGTGATTTTTCTTATCAATTTTTCTAATGCCAACTATCTTACCCTTGGAATTATCTTTAAAAGTTACATGTCCACCCTTTTTAGTCTTGAGAGAAATGTACTATGATTTATCCCCTATAATATGTTGAACATCTACATATAAATTTCTTTTTTATTTTGGATTTCTATAAAATAGAGAATTCATTTTATTTTAGGTACCAATACAAAGTTGGGTTCTTAAGGGTTGGATAGCTTCCTACATTTCATATCTCCCAGTGATTTATGCAATGAACTTTGCTTATCATAACAAATTTTTTTTACATGCTAAGATATCTGTGCAACTAAAAAACCATAAGAGCAACATATGAATGTGTTCTTAAGTTATTGTTCTTATAGGCATATCTAGGTCTCCAATTACTATATGTTCTCCTTGTATAAAAATATTATATAAGATGTGAATTAAAAAGTTTTCTAGATTTTTGTACATATATGGAAGGGTTATGATAGTGAGATAAACAATTTCACCTTCCAAAGGGATAAAGTACATCATTTTATGGTTTTACATTCTTATAAAAATGATGCTTATTTTTGTTTACATGAACTCCCTCATAGATTTATTCCTATTTTAATATATGAATGGATGATAACTTTCCTTAGATTGGGATCTAGATCATGAAACTATATTTTCAAATTAAGGTCTAGGTACATGCTCTTAATCTAAATTCTTACCCTTTACAAATATAATTTTGGCATTAGTAAAAATAATTCCTTGAGTGAATCCTATGCCATACTTATCATTAGAAACGTTTTTGGCTCCAAGCATGCATGTCAATTTCTGATTGGCCTTTTCAAAATTGGTTGAAGACTTCTTAAGATCATATAATTCCATCTTTAAAGACTTACTTTCATGCATCAACTTCTCCTTAACATCATTTTCATCAACCTTCACATTCTTAGCCTCTACCATATCATTCCTTTCATTCTTTAACCAATTATTCTTCTAGTATGAGTTCATTTAATAACTTTAATGTTTTCTTGTACATGGAAGACATCTTCTTCCTTTTCAAGGTCAATGTTTTTAAACTTTTTACAGCTTAGCATATGTCAATTCATCATCCACAACAACATCATCATCATGAGAATGTGAATAAGAAGGTACCTCATCGCCCAAGGTCATGAAGCACATGTATACTACCTTTTCTTTAAATCTCTCCCTTTCTTAATCTAACATCATCACATGTTGTAGCCATTAGTGCCTTCTTCTTCCTATTCTCCCTCATGCTATTTCTTATATTCTTCTCATTTTCCTTTTTAAATCAATTTACCTTGATCTTTCCTTTTTGAGAAACCCTTCTTCTTCAAAACTTTGTTGAATTTTCTTATGCGGAGTTCAATTTGTTCTTCACTTTCACTTGTATATATATCCTTATAGATTGATGATCCTCTTATGGCCTCCAATGCTAATTTCTTCTTCTTGGTTACCATCTCCTCCTCCTTTGCCTCCTTAAGCCTCATCTCATAGGTTGGGAAGTTTTGTATGAGTTCTTATAATAGTAAGGTATTCAAATGTTTCACCTCTTAGATTGCAAGCATCTTGGCCTCCTAATTATTTGATAGTAATCTAAGAATTTTCCTTACCCATTCAACATTTTTAAAAGATTTTCTGAAATATTTTAATTCATTTATAATCTCAATAAACGTAGTGTACATGCTAGAAACACTTTCATCATATTGCATAGGAAACAATTCATATTAGTGATTGAGCATGGACACCTTATTCTTTTTAGCTGGGTCAGTGCCCTTATATGTGACATCTAAAGTATGCTATATTTCATATGCTATTTCACATATTGACATCGTATTGAATTCATTTATACTAAAGAATAAAATAAAATATGAAAGCTCTATTGTTTACTGAATTCATTCTCTTATCATCATTATTCAATTCTTCCTTTACCTTAAGAACCTTTTAATTTTCTATAACTTTGGTGGAAATGTATGACCTATCACCTATAATCTCCCATAGATCTATATATTTGGCCTTTCTCTTATTTCTCCAACATAAATAGTCATTCCCATCAAACAAAGTTGTCATCCTAATATTTTGCCTCTCTTAATTAGATGATTATATCAAGTATGCTATATCAATATTTTTTCCACTAATTTCTTTAAAAAATCTATATGCACAAAGTGATCTTAGCTCAGATATCAATTATTATCCATTATGGCACCTAAGAAAAGGGGTGAATTAGGTGCTTACAAATTTATAAGTTAACTACCTAAACCAATTTTATAATGTATACAAACCTTAAATTACAATTCAACCTAAATGACATATATGATGATGCCAATTATCAAAATATAAATATGAAAACCATGCATAAGAAATTAATATAGAGAGTAAGGGTAGGGAGGGTTAACAAGCTGAATTTTTATAAAGACTCAGTTAGGATACCTTAGCCTACTTCAACTTTCCAAGTACTTGCTAGAAATTTCACTAAAAACAAATCTTCTATAGTTGAAGAGGAACAATTACAATACACACTCTTCTTTTGTGAAGGTAAAGAGTAACCTTGTACAAATATTCTTCTAAGGTGAAGAGAAACCTTTCAATTCAATCTTCATCCCATTAATGTAAAAAAACCACTACGGCATAAATAGCTTTAGACAACAGGTAAAAAATGTTGCTAAAAGCACAATTATTGTTGCTTTATCTCTAATGCAACAGATTTCAGGCCGTCAAATAAAGTGGCGCTGCTATAGGTCTAAGGCAACAAAATTTATTGATTAGACAACAAAATTAATAATGTTGCTTTAAATTCATACTAAGGCAACAGAACAACTTTAAACTATAGCAACAGTATTGTATAAATAGAGCAACAATTTGAGTATTTATAAGACAATAAATTAATTTTTTTTAGATAACGATATTTAATAGCAAAAGTAACAGTTTATCATTTTATTAGTAACGAAATATAATTAAATGTAAAAGCAAACAATTGACAGATATAATGATATATAAAAAAATGAAAAGAAAGAAGAAGAAGGAAATGAGTAAAAGTTAGAGAAAATTCTTTGGTATTACCGTCTGATCCTCCATTCTGTTTCTCTCTCTTGCTCTGTTTCGCTGCTTTCACGATCTTCTTCTTTACTCGCTTCTCCGTCTCTCCTCCATAAAAAATAATTTTAAAAAAGGAAGATTAAAAACGAAAGGAGATTGATCCTCCTCTCAAGTTTGACCTCCTTCAATTCAATGGCATCCACACTTTCTCATTCTGATGAATGCTCACAACAACAACAACAACAACAATTAGAAGAAGAAGACCAGTCAGCCAAAGAGACGGAGAAGGACTGCGTTCACAAGACCAAAACCATTCAGTTTTTGGGACGCACCACTCCCATCGTTCTCCAAAACGACAACGGTCCCTGTCCTCTTCTAGCCATCTGTAAGTCTCTCCCCCTCTCCTTAGGGTTTCTTTCCTCTTTTTCTGCTTGGCTAATCAAAATAAAGGTAACAAATACCCAACTGATTTCATTTCTTTTTTCTTTTCCTTTTAGGTTATATTGTTGATAAAACTCCAAAATGGAAATTCAAATGATGAATTAGTGAATGCCTTTGTGCTTCATTGTTTTCATCTGTGAATTAACCCGAAATTGATAAATTACGCCGGCTATTATATAGAATCAAAACTAGGATTAAATTCCGATCATAATTTTTTGTGCGTTTGGATTAGGTAATGTTCTTCTGCTGAAGAACAACTTGAATTTGAGTCCGGACACGGCTGAAGTTTCTCAGGAGAAATTGCTGTCGCTGGTCGCCGAACGTTTGATTGATTCCAATGCTAATGTTAATGTAATGACTCACAACTTTTGTATTTTGGTTGCGTTGTGATTTTTCTTGTCGGCTTTTACTGCAAATTGCTTTTAACTCTCTTTTTTTCCTTGTGAAGAATAAAGATGCAGGGTATCTTGAAAATCAGCAACAGAATATTGCTGATGCAATTGATTTGCTTCCACGGCTTGCTACTGGAATTGATGTAAATATAAAGTTTAGGAGGTAGAATTTTCTTTACCCCTCTCTGCAAGTAATGACGAAGCCCCGGTATTTAAATGGTTGCTAATGGGTTTCACAGGATAGATGATTTTGAATTCACCCGAGAATGTGCAATATTTGATTTGCTTGACATTCCTTTATATCATGGTTGGATAGTCGATCCTGAGGTATGTTCATTCTATATCCATGAACACTTTTTGAATATTATAGTGTAATTTATGCACTTTATGATGCCTTTTCTATTATCTGATATTCCTGTTATGCTTCACCTTCTGTGCTGAAATAAAGTTTATCAATGCAAGTCATTACTTATGTTAAGCAGGAATGCTGAAAAGTGCAGGTTGGATGGATTTTTATCTACATTCTTTTTACTTCTTTTACTTAAAGTTCTAGCCAAAGTCTCCCCCTTCCCATGGTGTAGTATTGTTGTACTTTATAAAATGAAGCTCATTTGTCCCTTTACTTATAAGAATGAGCTGAAAATGGGGTTCACTTCAAATCTTTTTTAGTGCAAAATGTCAAACTTTTTGACTGTTATATGCCTTAATCACAGGCATCCTACTTGAGTATTGTTTCCCCAAACTTGTGAAGGATTTGCTGTCCTTAGGCACCAGTGGTGTTTTATATAAGTTATTCTTTCATAGTTAAGATAAGGGGATTTAGATTAGATAGCCTTTTTTTTTAAATTTGGACTGACAACAGACTGATATCCCTAAGGCATATTGCTAGGAGGTTGAGCATTGAATACCCTTATTAAACTATTGATTGATGTTCTTTTCAATTTGTTCCAAGCATAAGAACCATAGTTTTGGTGCATATGCTGTGTGTAAACAAAGTTTTTTGGGACTTGATGGATTCCATTTCCCTTTTCAAATGAATTTGATTCTATTTCTGTTTTGTCTATTAGATGTTCAGAGCTTTCCTAATGTTGAATGGGGATTTGGCAACATTGTTGCTCTTTCTTGTATGGAAAAAAAACATTGTATGGCAACAGCATTAAAAAATTACGGTACATCGGAGTACAGGAGTATAGAGTCAGGTGGTTCATCTATCTATATGTGGCCCCTTCTAAGACTAGCCACCCCCTTAAGCTATTGCATGCAACTTCATTTCCTTCACGCTGAGATCGAGAGGAAACAAAGGTTTTAAAAGTCTGTGCTTCATGTTTTATGTTAGTGGCTAAATTGACCAAGTAGGAAAGGTTATTGTTACCCTTTGTGACTGCTTAAAAGAACTCCAGGCAATCATTCGCTAGTGGCACATGTAATTCCCAATTGTCTTCCTAGTTTGATCCCAAAGAGGCGGGCCTTGCTGTCTGCAAGTAACACCTCCCACTCTCTTCCTCGTGTGTCGAAAATTCTGCCCCTAGAAACCTCCTATCATTATTCCTGCAAACTTACCCCAAAAATTGATAATTCTCAGGAAGTGGAGAGCATCTCAGAATTGTGTAAGCATATCCACGTCTTTCATTTTTCCTATTCAACTTTTTGTTACCTGATTGGAGAATTATCTTGAAGTCTTGCAGTTGAAGCCAGTGATTGAATGCCATATGTGCTACTTCCTGATATGTTTGTTGGAATGATGCAAAATCTGAGGGTTCTTGCTAGATGACTCATTTTTCTTTTATTGAACTGTTACAGGATTATGAAACTGCTAATGCCATTGGTTCAAAGTCCTATAATGCTCTTACTGCAGAGCTTGTTGCCTTGGAAACAAAAATGATGGAATTCAACGACAAGAAAGACCTTGATGAAGACAATAAGAATGACTTTGGGGAAGATTGTGTTGATTTTGCTGCAGCTACAACTGCTACTCTTGGTGTTCCATCCCCAAGCCTTTCTAAAACTAGATCTTTTGATGAATCTCCACGTTCTGACCACCAGAAACTCAGAAAAGGGGACCTAGAAGAAGAAGCAGAGCTTCTAAAGGCCTTAAAAATGTCGGAGGCAGATTTGCCAATGTCAGTAGATGATTCAATTGTGTCCCAAGTCGGTGAGGGGGTTGTTTCTGTTGATATAGATGGGACTAAATGTTTGAAGGTTTCTGGGCCTGCAAATTCACTTGATACATCGAAGGATATTGGGGTTGATACTAATCATGGTGCCTTGAGCAATGATAACAATAAAGTTACATCTCCAGAAACTCTTCAAGGGGAAATTACATGTTCTTCTATAGAAACTGTTCAGAGTGAATCCCTTCCTCGGTCTCATAATAAAGAATTGGAAGGCAATATGTCTTGCAATTATGTGGTTACTAAGGATAGTATTGAGACGTTGGTTCTTATGGAGGGCATGCAATCTCATTCTTCTTGGAATAATACCGCATCTGTTGATATGGATATTCTACATGGAAGTGAAAAAGTTGAGAATCAACCCATTTTAACAACAAATCTTCATGTGCCAACAGAATTTACGTCTGCACGTGACATAGAAGCACCAGGTATATCTGCACCCAATCCAGAGTCAGATGCATCTAGTGGCGCAATGCTGAACACAGATTCAGCTGAAGCATTTACTTCAAGTGTTGATGGAAGTGAACCTATATATGAAGGAGAAGAGTGCATACTGGACTCTGGAGCTGCAGTCTATGAAGACCGGGAGCCTATGTATGAAGGTGAGGTGATCCTTGCTGAACAAGCTGATAAGATTGTGAGGCCTAATGATGAAATCACCCCACAGCAAGGTCAGTTTGCTTTGTGTTGAAATGTGCAATTTTTCTTTTTCCAAATTCTTGATGTGTCATCTGGTGTCCCAAATTTTTATATGTACACGTAGCAATATGATTTTTGTTGGATATTTTTTCAAGAGACTTTGATTATGTTTTTCATATTCATCAGGCAAGCTGATTAGGAACTTTTTGAACAGCAATGCTAGTCAGTTGACCTTTTATGGGTAGGTTGATTCATTTCTCGGGATATAGAGTTTAATTATTAATTACTACTCTTTTCCTCTGAATTTATGGAAGTTGTATAACAACATTGATTATTTTGCAGTCTTTTTTGCTTACAAGATGGGCTTAAAGAACGTGAGCTCTGTGTGTTTTTTCGTAATAACCACTTCAGCACCATGTTTAAGGTTAGTTAACAAATCTGTCATGTAACTTCTGTTGTGCAGCTGTCACTACTGCTGAATGCCATTTAACTACCTGTTGGATCTATGGGGAACTTGGAAGAAGATGTAAATTATTTCTTTTCTTGACCTACTTTCTCTGATGTATTTACTCCCCACTTTTGTCCAGTATGATGGTGAACTTTATCTCTTAGCTACAGACCAAGGTTTTATTAATCAGCCTGATCTGGTATGGGAGAAACCGAATGAGGTAATACCAAATAGGGCTTTAGAGTTGTTCACTAAATAGTATGACATAGTACTGAGAGATTGAGAAATGTTGGTTTTTCCTAATTGTGGATTTATTTTGATAATAGCTGCAGAGTGCAGTGTTCTTTTCCAGATTAAATTATTTATATGCTCTACTTTCAAATATGTTTTCTGCATTTCAAATAGATTATGAGATCCTAAAAGTGAAAAATCAAAACTGGGCTAGTTATGATTTATCTAATTTCCCTTGGTAAAATTTCAGACATGTAGACATTGATTCTGTTGTTTTTCAGGTCAATGGAGATTCTTTATTCATGACTGGCAACTTTAAAGAATTCAAAATGGAAAGCCATGCAAGTGACAGATGGGATGAACAAAATGCATTGGACAGTACTGCAGTATGCATATAATTTGGGTTGGAAAATGAAGAGATTTGTAGGGTTTACAAGTTTGATCATTGCTTTTTTTTTTTGTGTGCCTCTTGTCAGGATTACATTGCAAGGATCAACACTGATCCACAAGATATGAAGTAATTATTCTTCACTTATAATAAGCTGACTTCTTTTTGCTGCAAAACAGACTGGCGATCTTAGTATCTTCATATATTTTTAATCCCATAACTTTTCCCTTTATTAGGGCGTAAGCTAACATTGTCAACATATTGTTTTATCAGTGCTGATCTGCAATTAGCAATAGCACTTCAGCAACAAGAGTTTGGGCAACAACAATTGCAGCGGAATAATCAGCAACAACCATCCACTAGTAGCAGTTCGAGACTAATCACTGGTCCTCAGGTAGACAATGCATAGCGCTACAATTGGATGCATGCAAATCATGTTTGTATATCAAGTGGTGTGTTAATATCATTTGGAAATTTTTTTTTTCTAGTTTTTACCTGAAAGTTCAGATTTGTGCTATTTGGAGTAACTGCGTGTCTGTGCACGTATCAATGCATGCTTTTGTTCGGGAACTTTATAGTTTGCATGGCAATTTATCATAGCATCAATGGTTAAAGAGTAATGCCTTTTTGCTTAAGTAATTTACCATTTTGGAATTCTGTGATTAGGTTCATGCATTGTACAGTCAACGAGTTGTACGTAAGGGTTGGCATGACCCATTCTGTCCATCAGTTTTGTATTCTTGCAGCTCCCAGGGTTATGATTCCCATGTTGGGTTCTGATGGTCTTTGCTGTATGATATATAAATATACCTTTTCATAATAGCTTTTGTAAATGAGGCAGCTGACATGTGTGCTTCTTTCATTTTTGATCTCACTGCCCATACTTATACTGAATTGTTCTGCAGGCGCCGAGAAGCAGTGTTAAAAACCCATCTTCGTCTGCTAGACCTGAAACAAAGTCCAAAGATAGGTGTAATGTGATGTGAGTTGCTTTTCGGTGGCTTATTGGCATTGCTTAATGTACATGGTTTGTAGCTTGGGCCCAGTGTATGCGGACGTCAATAAGACACTTTGACCTTACATGTGACTAGATCGAATTTTTGGACATTGAAAAGGAAGTATATAATACCTAGACCTTGTAAATCATCCAAGTTTCAGCATTCCTTGCAGTTCTCTTCCCAGTCTTTACCGCCTGGGCCAATTTACTGGTTCAATGAAAAAAGGGCGAGGCAAAAATCTCAGATTCAGCTTGTAGATAATTATACTCTCCATCTCCCTCTCTCTGTCTCTCTCTGGGGGTGTCTGCGTGAGATTTAAATAGAAAGAGCGAGTAGTTAAGTAGGAAATCCTACTGATTGGATTAAAAACAGTTTTTGAATGAGGTGATGATTATTAGTCTTAAATGGTTAGTATTCTGACATAGTATTGTTGCAGGCAAAGTAGCGATCCAAAGGACGTGAACAAGGTTTCTGAACTTCAAAATGTTTTTAAGAGGTTGACATTAATGAGACAAAGTGATAGCTTTTGCTAGCACTTAAAAGTCGTTCGAGTGTGCCGTAGTTGGAATCAACCCTTATGGAGGAGGATTGTACTCTCGAGAGGGGAGTAGCATCTTCCTGCTCGCATTAATAATGAACTTGCGCCATGCCTATTTTTTCGCACTGATAATTTACATATAGTCAAAGAGAAGCGGATGCTGGAAAAAAAAAAGTGAAGGTAGGGTACAAGTTTGAGATTTATCAATGTCAGTGTTCAACTTCGAGCACATGTTAGTGTCAGCATCAAGCGAAAATGTTCCAAATCCATTTACCCAGTGCCATGCTTGCAATCTAAGAGCTTTTGTCGGTTGTAACATGAAAACAATCATTAACGACTTAAATCTTCAGTTTAATTTCCTCCAGTATGAATCAAATTGTAGTCTTCCAACAAAGGGTATGAGTGGCTTCGACTTAACAAGGCCAAGCAGGTGATTTGCATGATCAAAAGCATAAGAAGTCTATGGGGAAAAACAATTAGTAAGTAAGTACTCCGAATCGACGGAACAGTAGTCCTCTTCTACTTGCCGTGTCACGAGCCACATAGTCCTATGCTTCTGTTCCCATATATGACTAGACAATGGGCCAAACATTCTTCTTTTGTAGACCCACAACGGAGGAAGGGTGTATCTGGTTCAGCAACGACAACTGGCGGCTGCAAAAAATGTTGATCATCCCTAATATTTTTGTTTTATAAGTAATAGAATTTATGAGTTTGGTCGAGATTTTCGACAAGAAATTTTGGTAGTGTTTTACTAGCGTGTATTTTTTTTGGCTTTTATTTTATTGTGCATTTATTTATAGAGAATAAAAGGAAAATATTGTAAGGAAAGTAAAAATAAAAGAGAAAGAAAGAGAGAGGTCGGGCTATTTGGGTTCATGAAAATCTCTAAACCCTTTTACTTTCCATTTTATTTGTGATTTCTCTCTCTCGTTGGACTTTTTTTTTTTTTGGAAATATAAATACATACACACACTCATATATATATATATAAGGTGAGAAGAAAAAACAATAAGTTTGGAAACATACACACACACACAGACACACACACATATATATAAGATAAGAAGAAAAAACAATAATTTTGTTTAAAGTAAAGATTAAGGAGCCCTACTTAAAGAGTCTCCCAATAGAAGAGGGAGTTTTTTTATCTGTTCACACCTCTCCAAAAGTGTGAATGTGATCACAAGTTGTCAATTTTAACCTTACATCTTTAAATGTATCAAAATCAATAACATAAAAATATTATTAAATGTAGCAACTGGATGACTAAAGCTTTATTTTCAACACTAGTATGACGTTTAATAACAAAATAATACTCCTTCAAAAATTCAACTCCGTTAACATGTCTAGCATTCAATTTCTTTGACAATTTAATTATGTCAAAGTATAGTGGTCAGAGAACAAAACAAACTCATTAGGTAATAAATAAAACCTGAAAAAATGAAGACATTATACTATGACTTGAAACCCTTTATCATAGATTGAATATCTCTTTTTAATGTCATCTAGTTTTCTTACTGAAAAATGCCATAGGTGGCCTTCTTAACAACATCATGAATTCTTACATCAAGATTGATCATAAGAAACTTGAAAAACCTTAGTAAAATTGGGCCATCTTAAAATAGGTGCTTCAGTAATCTTTTTATTTTAAGTTTAATAAATGTTTTTGTAGTAGCGTTAGTCTTAGATGGCACTTAATAGGAGGAATAAATTATGTTCTTAAAAATGTCTATAACGAATTCTTAAATTCACATAAAATTTTAAACACTTTCATAAAAATTAGTTTTAAAAAATAGATAACAATATACGTCATTTAATAAAATAATTTTAATATGCGTAATACTACAAAAAATTATTTTCATATCTAGCACTAACATAAACATAATTTTACATAACAAATAACACAACAAATCAAATTAAATACAATAAAATTTTGTAAAAGTAAAGAGTTTTCGTGGCACAATTGATTTATATTATTTCATAAAGGATTAACATTTTCCTACATTTAGTCCTCATCAAAACTTGTTGAAGTTTTTCACTATAATAAAAAAAAAAGCAATCGTTAGAAATACAATCAAATTTGTAAAATTAAGGATAATATTTGAATTCATTTTAAGGCTTAAAAAGAACCTTCTTACAACTATATTACTTCTCAAAATTTACACTTAAAGAATAATCTAACTCAAGCACAATTTATTGTATTTAGAGGCTCATAAAACTCAAAATGTATGCAGAAAAATTGTGCATTAGACACTCACAAAGAAAACTTAAAGAACACTCCTTAAGAAAAATTTTGCAACGCTCTAATGTATAAAGGTTTTGTTATCATTGCGAAATAGTCATTGTAGCGTGATTTTAACTATTTAGCAACAATTTTTGCGAATATCATGATGTCATTGATCTATGTCATTGTAGTTCCTTCAACGTTGGTCTACAACAGTGCTGTTGAAGAAATCTAGCAAACATTATTGATGGAGATAGAGAACAACTGTGAGAGTATATGGTGATGTTAAACATACCTAAAACTACCATTGAATTTCGAGAAAACACATAAAACTTTATCCAAAGAAATTCCAATCAAATCCAAGACTAATCCAACATTATAAAAACTTTCTAAACTCATACACACATCTAAAGCCTTCAAAACAAACTTTTTTTTACTTCATCAAGAGGATTATTAAAAATATTCCACACAAAATTCTTCTCAATTATGCAATCTATATGCATAATGAGCCTCATTAAAACACAAAAAAGCTAAGTAACATTTATAATAAAAATTAAAATTGATAACCTATATAAGCTCTATCTTGGCTCTTCCAAAAACTTGAATCTTGATCAATCTACTTCATGAATTCTAATTTTGCTCCAAGACTCCATAAACATCTTCTTTAATACTTCAACTTAATACCTATCTTTCAATGCTTCAAGCATATAAAAAATATTAGTTCATGGGTGTTTTGTCATCATCAAAATAAGACGAACCTCCTTTTGTTCAACAATCTCTCATTTTTTGATGATGATAAAACTATATGATATAATAATCATAAACTATTAAAATTATTTTAATATACTTAATATCACATGATTTTCATTCATTACCAAATTCAACCTATCCAAATCACAATAGAAAACTTAAAACTATTATATATTTAACGAAAGTACATACAACCATTTATTCAATAACCAATTCAACAAATTTAAAAATTAACAAATTATTTGGAAATCACCGTCTCCCCATAAATTCATGCATTATACTAAAATTGGAAAAGAATTAAAAGAAAAGTAAAAGAAAGTTGTTACTTCCCCTTTATAAAACAAAATATATCATATACATCTCTCTCCCTTTTCAAAATAATAAAAATGATAAGAATAAACATTTAAACATGCTAATGATAGAAGGATATACGCATAAACACTCCAATCCATAAAGGAAAAAAAACACTAAAAAACGTGAGTCAAGTATTAAAAAGTCATAAGCAGGAGCCATCAATCATACCCAACTCTCTACTAATCATGCAAAATCTATCCTCACACATAGGTTTAGTAAAAAATATCAGCTAATTGATGCACAATATCAACAAATTCAAGTTCCCTATCATCATTTTGAATATGATTTTTAATGAAATGATACCTAATCTCTATATGCTGTCCTATAATATTGTATGAGATTCCTAGTTAAAAAAATTGCATTAGCATTATCACATCTAATGTGAATTTTACTAAGTTCTAAAGCATAATCCTTAAGTTGTTGTCTAAGTCACAAAACCTGAGTATAATAACTGTCGGCGGCTACATATTCTGCTTTTGCCTTAGACAGTGTAACAAAACTTTATTTTTAACTAAACCATAAAACTAATGTATTACCTAAGAATTGACATGCACGAGATATACTTTTTCTATCTAATAAGCTACCTGCATAACCAATATCAGAATAACCAATCAATTTAAAAAATGTGTTTCTAGGATACCAAAGACCTAAATGCAATATTTACACAACTATCTAAGAATGTGTTTAATAGTTAATAGATGTGATTCCCTTGGTGATGCTTAAAATCTAGCATACAAACATATGCTAAATATGATATTTGGCCTACTTACAATTAAATAAAGTACATTAATAGCCATACCTTAATATTTCTTGACATCCACTTCCTTACTATCCTCATCTTTGTTCAACTTTATGAATGTGCTAATTGGAATGCCCAATTACTTTTCTTATTCCAAGCCAAGTCTTTTGAGTAACTCCTTTATGTACTTGGTTTTATTAATGAAGATATCATCATCCATTTGCTTGATTTGGAGTCTTATGAAAAAGTTTAATTCTCCCATCATACTCATCTGGAACTCTCTACTCATGTATTTAGCATACTCTTGGCATAAAAACTTATTAGTAGCACTAAAAAGGACCATATATATTTGAACAATTAACAGATCTTATTTTTATTTCTTAATAAATAAAGTGATATCAATTTTACCTTTTAAAAAACCATTTTCAAGAAGGAATGTACTTAACCTATTATATCATACTCTAGATACTTGTTTTAAGTCATATAAAACTTTAGATAATTTAAAAACCTGTTCGAATGCATTGTGTTTTTCAAAATTAGGGGTTTTCCAATATAAACCTCTTCTTCAATGAAACTATTAACAAAATGTACTTTTAACATCCATTTGAAACAATTTAAAAACCTATGTAAGATGCAAATGGAAGTAAAGTCTAATGACTTTTAATCTAACTATAGGGACAAAAGTTTGATTATAATATATCTTTCTTCTAGATTATATCCTTTTATAACTAACTTAACTTTATTCCTAGTAATATTTCCTTATTTATCTAATTTATTTTTAAAGACTCATTTTATACCTATTATTGAATAATATTTAGGCCTAGGTACTATATTCCACATTTTGTTTCTTTCAAACCAATTTAATTCTTCATTCATTGTTAAACCTAAATCTCATTACCTAATGCTTCTTCTATACTTCTATGTTCTATATGAGAAATAAAATCAAGATGAGATAAATTAAAATGAGAATGAGTAGTTACCCTTTGATGAATATCACCTATTATTTGGTTGGAAGGACGATCCTTCTTATATGTCCAATCTTTTAAAAGCTTTTCATCTTTCCTTTCTTCCCTTGGTTCAATGTTTGAATCTTGTAAGGTGCATCCTTTATCTTTTTCTTTAAGAGATAGCTTTTCTAACTCTTTTTAACAAACTTACATCATCATCTTTAGGAATCTTCTTACTTTCAAAAGGGTTAGTCTCATAAAAAATAACATGCATATATTCTTCTACAATATGAGTTCTTTTATTAAATATTTTACAAGCCTTACTAGTTGAAGAATAGCTTCAAAATATGCCTTTATCAGTTTTCAAATCAAACTTGTCTAAATTATCCTTGATGTTTAAAATGTAACATTTACAACCAAAGACTCTAAAATGACTAATTTTTAGTTTCTTACCTTTTCAAATCTTATATGAGGTTTTATTCATTTATGCCTAATGTTAAATCTATTAATTATATGATATGCACATGTTATCGCTTCGACCTAAAAGTATTTAGGTAATTCATATTCATTAATCATAGTTCTAACCATTTCTTAAAAAGTCCTATTTTTCCTTCTACTACACCATTTTGGGAGAAGTCCTAGGAGCCAAAAAGTTATGCAAAGTACCATGGTCATCACAAAATGATTCAAACAAGTCATTATCATATTCTTTATCATGATCACTAT
Source organism: Pinacopodium congolense (assembly GCA_028565735.1). NCBI lineage: Eukaryota > Viridiplantae > Streptophyta > Magnoliopsida > Malpighiales > Erythroxylaceae > Pinacopodium > Pinacopodium congolense. The sequence continues at coordinate 18,170,271 of JAOXYD010000135.1, read as the reverse complement.
TAATAAATGCAATAAACATGCCTTTTTATTTTTAATTTTCTTATAAAAACTCATAAATAATTTAAAACATTCATCTTTAGTACTTAAAAAAATCACCGTTGTAAATATTCTAAAATCATCCATAATATCAAATGCATATATTTTACCACCTAAATTAACTACTCTAGTAGGACTAAATAAATCTATATAAAGGAGTTGAAGAGGTCAAGAGGTTGTTACTGATTTTTTGCTTGGAAAGGAATTTCGTACTTGTTTTCCTATTTGGCATGCTCCATATATCTTGTCCTTTTTGTACCTTATCCTTATCCTTAGGAGCCCATTTATAAGTTACTTAGAGTTATGCTTTGACAATAAATCCATACTAATATGTCCAATCATTCTATGTCAAATCCATGTGCTTTTATTCAAAGAAACTAAACACTTGTTCTCAAGGTTAGTATCATCTAAGTCAATAATATAAATATTACCTTCTCTTTTTCCTAAGAAAATGTTACTACCATCAATAGCATTTGACACAACATATTCATTACCTTCAAAGCATACTTTATAGTTCTTATCACATAATTAACTAACTTTTAAAAGGTTGTGCTTCAATCTATTAATAAGTAAAATATTATCAATTAAAGGACAATTGTTCTTATCAACTTTTCCAATACCAATTACCTTACTTTTGGCATTATTTCTGAAAGTAACGAATCCTCCATAATTTCTTTTGAAAATGATAAATTGTGAAGGGTCATCAGTCATGTGTCGTGAACATTCACTATCCATATAACATTTATTTCTCCTCTTGTTGACCTATAAAATATGAAAATCATGTAGATTTAAGTATCCACATCATCTTGGGTCTTTGAATATTAGTAGTATACCTATCTCTACCTTTTAGTGAAACATCTCTAATTCTATGCTAACAAAAATTTGATACATGTCTATAATAGCCACAATATGTGCAACACAATGAAGTATAAGTTGTATATGAATTAATATGATCATTTTTAGGCTTAAATATATGATAAAAATTTTATTGAAAATTTTGCCTAAGTTGAGAGAAAATTCTTCTATCATTAATTTGATGCTGAGAAAAACTCCTAGGTCTTAAGGTGTATATAAATGCATAGTGCCTAGGTTGTGGCCTACTAGTAGATGCATTTTTCATGATGGTCCTAGGTGCATATGGTCCACATTCATCGTTTAAATTCTTTCCCTTTAGGAAAACTGTCTTACTTATAGATGGTCCATTTTCATTACTATATCGTAAACCATATTTATCATTTCTTACCTTTTGAGCACTTAACATTGTTTCTAGTTTCTCATTTCTCTTTATAAATTTCATATGTGCTTTTTTAAGGGACTCAATTTCTTTCTTTAAAGCTATATTCTCATTTACTAAATCCATCATTATCTTTATTGATTGAGTCTAATTCTTACCTAAGTCCTTCATTTTCTAATTTATACTCATCTAACAATTTCAAGGATTCCTTATATTTATCATGTAACTTCCTCTTTTTCTTACCTAAATATTCCACATATTCTAGCAATTCTTCATAGGTGTATTCTATTTTGCATTCATTTTTACTATTATGAAAGTAAGAAAGGTTTATCGCATCATGTACAATAAAATAAATGTTTGCGACTTCTTCTTTTCAAAGTCACTTGATTCGATTCATGCAGCTTTTAAGGATTTCCTCTTTGGATCCATTCTTTAATTCTTTTCTTTCTTTTCGTCTTCTTGGAGGTGTGGGCAATGTGACCTTACGGGACTTTTTTCACTATATTCGAAATATATTGTATTAGTAAATTTATTTTTAGAAGAGGACTTTTCTTTTCAAGGATAGGAGCCTTCCTTCGTATAAGCTTTTTTAGGCCTCTCGTGATAAGCATAAGTTTTCTTATACTATACTCCCATATGAGGATTCTTCATTCTCATTCTCCTCTTTCTTTGTCACCTTAAATGTGGTCTTCTTCTTTTTGGGCATCTTATCATCTTCTTGAGTCTTTTTTATTCTCATTTCTTATGCCAAAGGCAAGCCTATAAGTTCATTGAGGGGAAGCACATTGAGATACTTAACTTCTTGTATTGTCGTGAATTTCACCTCCCATATTTTTGGTAAAGACCTTAGAATTTTTCTAGTAAGATTAATATTATCATAGGTATTACTTAAACCTTTTAAAGCATTTATAATATCAATTAAGCTAGCATACATATCATATATATATTTATCTTGCAACATATAGAATAATTCACATTGATGCATCAACAAGCTCACTTTACTTTTAACTTGATTAATGCTTCATGTGTGATTTATAAAGTATGGAAAATTTCATATATAGTTTAACACATAAATGTTCTATTGAATTCTTTTGTACTTAATTCATAATACAAAAGATGTATGGTTTTGTTATTTAGAGACTAACTTTTCATCCTTGCTATACCATTCATTTTCACTCTTAGGAGTTCTTTGATTTCCTACAGTCTTAGAGGTCATACGTGTCTTTTGTGAAATTATTCTTCAAAGTCTAACACTCTGGGCTATAAGACATCATCTCATTCTAGCCTTCTAAAACAAATAATCATCTTCCTCAAAGTAAAGCGCTCTATGTGAATTTTGACATTCGAGACTAGATGAGGGAGCAAAAGTGTTCATGTATGCTATAATTACTTTTTTTTTAACAAATTCACTACGTGAAACCTACACGCTAATACTAAATTCTAGTCTTAGAGGGCACCTAAGAAGGGGAGGGATGAATTAGGTTCTTAAAATTTTCCATAATGAATTCCTAAGTTCACTTGAAGTTCTAAACAATTTTGTGAAATTTGGTTTCATAAAATAGATAACAATATACATTGTTTAATAAAATAATTTTAATATGTACAATATCATGAAAACTTTATTTGTATATCCAACACTAATGTAAACATAATTTTTATACAAAAATAAATATAATAAATCGAATTAAATACGACAAAAAATTATGTAAAATTAAAGATTTTAAGAAAGAGTGGCACAATCGATTTATATTAATTCAGAGAGGATCTACTTTCTCCTGCTTCTAATCCCTAACAAACCTTGTTGATATTTTCCATTATAATAAAAGAAAAAAATCATTAGAAATACAATCATTTTTCTAAGCTCAGGGATAAACTTTGAATTCCTTCTAAGGTTTAGGAAGAACCTTCTCACAACTATACTATCTCTAAAAAATTACACTTAAAGTACAATCTCACTCAAGTACAATTTAGTATATTTGGCGGCTTACAAAATTCAAAATGTATAAAATGTATACAAAAAAATTGTGCACTAAACACTCACAAAAAGAACTCAAAGAACACTCCTTAAGAAAATTTTTGCAATGCTCTAAATACTTGATTAATCACTATATAAGCTCTTGGATGATGAAAACTAATGTAAAACAACCTATTTATAGCCTTAGGATGTCAAACTAGCCTTTTGTTATCGTTGTTAAACATTCTAATGTATTAAAGTTTTGTTACCATTGAGAAATAACCATTGTAACATTATTTGCTCTCTTTAATGGCAATTTTTGTGAATATCAACAACTACGTTGATTTATAGCAGTTGTAGTCCCCTCAATGTGGGTTTATAATGACGACAATGACGCCTTTGAAAAAACCTAGCAACCATCATTGATAGGCATAGAGAATAATAGTGTGAGTATACAGTGTCATTAAATACATTCAGAATCGTTGTTGAACTCCCAAAAAATGCATAAAACTTTATTCAAAGCAATTTCTATCAATTCTAAGCCTAATCTAACATTATAAACATTTACTAAACTTATACATGCATCTAAAACCTTAAAAAACACGCATCTTTCAATGTAATAAGAATCAACAAAATTCGTAAGGATTATTCTAAGACCTTTAAAATCTCTATTTATGAGCTTACCAAGCTTAAATAGTTATTAGAAACTTAACATAAATGTTAGACACATTCAAAAATACATTACAAAGTAGTTGTTATATGTTCTAGCGCTCATTCACCAACCAATACTCATGGATCGGTCAATCAATCACTATTTGACTAACATATACACTTTGGTCAACTATTGCTACCTAAAAACATATATTGGTTGACCATAAACTCCTAAAAACATTCAACTGGTTATCCAAACATAAGCCACTTATTGACCATTGTCTATAAAATCAACTACTTGACCAGTTCCCAATATTGATTGACTAATGGATCTAAAAAGTTGTTTCTTGGATTTTATAGTGCATTAAATTCAATAAAAAAAACTCAAAACCATATCCTTTTGTTTTAAAAAAAAAATCAAACAACTTTAAAGTATTCCTTAAAGTACCTTTGAATACTAAACCTTTATATGAAGTTCAAAAACAAATTATATCTGGGTTTATAACAAATTATGAACATTTTCAAAACTTTTCATTTTAATAACTTTCGAACCATTCTTGAACATACCAAAACCTTTTCTTATACTACAAAACTAGCTCTAACAAGTTTCAAATCAAACCTTAAGATATTCTAAATACCAAGACATATCAATTAAACTTAAATACAAAATTTTTCTTGGCTATGGGAAAATTTTCAATCTAAATAGATTCCAAACTCTTTTAAATTTTCTCAGACATTTTTTAAAACATTTATCACACAAAAACTTGATTCAACTATATTTAAACACACTGAAACAAACTCAAACAACTTTCCAAAATACTTTGACACATCAATAGCACTTATTTAAAAGAAATTAGCAAATTTCCTTTTGATTATGAAACTCTAAACTAATACAAATCTTTAAACCAAATCGTATAGTGCAAATGATCATACAAACTCTAAAACACTTAACCAAAATCATAAATTCAAATCATTATGCAAAAATTGAGCTCTTCAAGCATTAAAAATATCAAATCAAGACTTATGACAAAAGTACACAACTAAACTTATTCAAACTTTTTCTTCTCTATGTTGATCTTCCGTCCATCCGTTGAACTGACTTCAATGCTTACTCTATTTCAATATTTCCTTCATTAAAAGTTTCTCCTTGGCTCTAAAATATATAATCATGCATAATTTGCATTAACTTATCCTTTTAATACATTAAAAATAAATATAGTAACAATTATGTTTTGTCATCATTAAAACTTTAGAACCTCCTTTGATTCAATAATATTCCCCTTTTTTATGATGACAAAATATGTGATATTAAAGAAAATATATAAAAACAAATTTAAGGCAAAATATGTTATTATTAAAGAAACGCATATAAAAAAAGTTCAAGGAAAAATATATTATTCCATGCATTTGAATGATCAAATGCTATCATTCTCAACCTTTTTACCTTATCACCTGTATCACTCTCCTTAATATCACCAACAACTCTCCCCCCTTTTGATATCATAAAAAAGATATCAACTATTATAAAATAGTTGAAAATTTTCAATTGTTAAAAACTAATTCCAATCATGATTTTGAAAAATTCCATTAATCATTTCCAAAACTCCTAATCATGTAAAAATCTATCTTTATTCACTTATTTTTAGCCTTGAATCTCATTCTCCCTTATGAATTTTAACAATTTTCATTCCTCTTAAATATATGTGTTAATTGATTATAGATAACAAAGCATGAAGAGAGATAAAAATATGAAGTGCATGAAAAAACACATATTATGCATCTTTAGACTTCAAAAACATATATTATGTATATTTTATATCAAAAACACATATTTACCTATATTATGCATGTCATGCATAAAAAGAGTTATATTATGCATTAAAAATACAAATTTCACATATTATGCATCAAAAGTATAAATTATAAGCACAAATAATATTCAAAAAATGACTTCCCTTATATAAAGTATCTAATATCACATAATCTTCTCTTAGAGTCATGTAAAAATAATTGAAAAATGTCAAAAGGTGTACTCCCCCTAAATTTATGCGTTGTGAAAAACTTGATCATGTAAGGATAGAAGTATTTATAAAAGAAAATTTTAAAACATCTATCAATTTTAAGAATGATAAAAATAACAAGAATGACTATTTATGTAATCACATCTTTAAAGTATAGGACATGCTAATAAAAGCTAAGGGACACAGATATAATGTCAACATATCTACAATGAAATCATCAAATGAAGCTAGGATATCTATTGTAGTGTAAATAAACGACCAGTAAACCTTGTTGACTGCAATCCTTGTACTAAGAACTCCACCTCTTATTGTTCCTTTAGCTAGTCAATAGTAGCTTATTCCTTTCACCCCACAATTTTCTACATCTTAAGCATTATGGGTTTTGTGTCTTTTAGACTCTCTTAGAGACTTGATATTTAATGATTTGCTGACTGGCATTTTTAACTATGTATTACCTGGCTCAAATGAACTTGTTACAATTTTAGATTTTCCATTAGGTGACTAAGTAGGATCATAGGTTTACATTTCTACATATGAAAACTCACTTAATGCTAGAGAAATTGATAGTTGGATAACTTCCTTCCCATCTTATAGGGGGAGCAATCATGTTGTGATGAACAAAGCTGGCAGATTTTAGCAAAAGGTCTCGTCAAATTTCTTAATTAATATTTTATACATTCTTTTTGGAAAGTAAAGCATATAACTATACGGATATTTATTGACATGAGAATATATCAAGAATGTTAACAATTACATCTCCTTCTTGAGAAACAAGTAGGTAGTTTTCGGATGGAGAGAATCCTATGAAGCTTTAAAATCGTTTAGTATAAAGCTTTATAGAGATCGTTCCATCCATTTATACAATCACTCAATTTTGATGTTACTAATTTGTACCAAAAAAGTTTTTGACTTGCCACTTTTTTATGATTGTTTTATTAAAACTTCTTATTTTTATTTTTTTCTACTTCTTTTTCTAATAGCTTCACGGCAAAGTGAGTGAAGCTCCTTTTATAATTATACACCAGTAACTTCTTAGTTGAAGAAGCACTACAATTAGATAAACCATATCTCTACACGAAACTATGCCAATAGTGATCCCAAGAAAATCTTACAGGTAATCTTTTAAATCTTCCAAAAAGACTTTCAAGTATAGAGTTACAAGATTTAATAGTAGAAAATTTTTCTTGAGGTCTATCACTTAAGTAGACAACGTGAACCTATACAATAACTAGAACAGAACATATCATGCCTTAATTCTCACTAATTTCAACATAAATATATATATATATAGATATATTATAAATCTATACGCTCCTCTTATCATTACCATTAGATTGCATTAGAAATATGGTAAACAGTAAAGAGTAGAGAAATGTGACCAACTATGGTCAACCCCTTCTGCTGTATTCAGAATAATTTGGCCATAAGGCATATTTCGGACTAAGGAACAAAAAAAAGATGAAATTTTATATTGAATGATAAAAGAAAAACATGGTCATAAAATGACATCATTCTTTGCAACCAATGAATCCATTTTGTTACTGACCTTAGAGCGAATTTTGAGTGAAAACTTTAAAACCTAAATGGTTTTAGAAACCTTAATAAAATGACACCATTTAGTTACCTTCTTAAGTGTTGTTTATTACTAACTTATCGGCCAAGTTAAGCATGATTTTAGTATGTACAAGACAAAATAATAATGCTAGGAGACTGGAAGAATGGGTTCTGTTTACAGTTTGGTTGGTTTGGTTGGTGAATCCAAGCAAATATTGAGGGGTCCTAAAACAGTTGGCTATATGATCTATTTGGGCATATCGTGACATGTAACCCCTATAAACTGTTGATTACACATTACCTTTATTTATGTTGGCTTTAAGGGACAAATATAAATTATAAGCCTCTCATATCTATGTTGTGAGAAACACTCCTATAATAAAACTTTAGTATTCTCTGTAACTCTATTATCTCTTATCATTGGTCCAAAATTGATTTGAAGTCCCTACAAAAATACTTGTTCATCATACACTGCACTTTTTAAGTGTCTGACCAATTTCATTGTTGAGAATTAAGGAGCGTAACCTTAATTGCATTACAAAAAAGAAATTGAAGCATTATAAAAACTTAAAATAGGCCCATGCCATAGTTGGTATCAAAGGTAGGTTAAAGCCTTTACTGTGCATAATGATGGGAAACCTAAACATGGAGGCAATTCAGAAAAAGTTAGCAAGGTTAGAGGATAACCTATGTGACATTCTAGAAGAAGACATTACGCAATTTTCTATTTAACTAGAGCATACTAAGGAGGCAATCAGCTAGATGTATAAAAGCATGAAGGAAATTTATATAGAAGTAAATGGAAGAGTAGCAGTGTTGGAGGATTCATTAATCCTCATACAAAATAACACTACCATGGTTGGTTGTGGGAATTAGACTAGGTTAAAGGTCCCTAAATCAAATCATTTTGATAGGGTGTTGGATGCTAAAGCTTTGGAGAATTTCTTATGGGATATGTAATAGTATTTTATTATTGTTAAAGTGTCAGAATGTGACAAAGTAATATTTATTGGCATGTATCTGATGAGCAATGTTAAATTATGGTGGAAAGCATGGATTGATGATGATTTGAATGCTAGAAAAACAAAGATTGATAAATGAGAAGCACTTATGTGGGAATCAAAATAACAATTCCTCCAGCGCAACATATCATGGGTTATATGGGAGAATTTATAAAAGCTACATCAAGATGGCATAGTTCGAAACTATGTGAAGGTTTTCAGTTCATTGATCCTAGATATTGGAAATATGTTGGAGGAAGGTAAGCTATTTAATTTTTTGTTAGGATTGCAAACATGGGAACAAATTGAATTAAAATAGAAATAAGTATAAGATGTAATTACAGTGGTAGATAGGTTAGTTTATTTATGTCTAATAAAGATAAGGAGAACCTTTAATCAATCTAACTGCAAGGAAAAACATAAGTTTGTCTACTACTAGTCAAAATATAAGGGAAGGCAAGTGCAAAATTGTTAGGGGTCAAATTGATATAGTTTTAATGGATAATTTATTGAATTATGATCCCTAATTCAGTGCTTAAGTGTCCAATTAAAGTCTTATTACGTTTAATTTGTAGAATGGAATTTAATGATGAAGATTGGAGTAAAAATATCAAGAAAATCTCTTTTTTCTACCCATTAACGGCCCCCTAAGAGGGTGCCATTGACTGAAGAATAGGAGGCCGTTGAAGGGTTCAACATTCGACCTATAATGGCACCCTGAGAGGGTGCTGTTACAGGATGTTGTTGTACACAGAGTCAACAATTTCAGCTCCAAATCTTGAAGATTTCAACACTGGGGTGGCTCTAATTAATTCCCTTGTTTGTTAGCACATATAGAGGGTCTCCAGAGCCTACACGCAGCCAAGAAAACACAGAAGACATCTATCTACCTTAGAGACTTCAGATCTAGCTCCTAGTTAGAGAAGCTCTTGCTTCTCTCTTACCTTTTCTTAGATACTTTAGGCATCAAACACTTGCAATTCAAGTTTTAGAGCGTATTTTGAGTTGCTTTTTGTTGGAGATTGAAGCTAAGACATATATCTGAGTTTCTAAATCATCATAGGGAGTTTTCTAACTCAGATCATTATCTATTTTCTCATGTTTTTTGGATTAATCAAAGTTCATGTTCTTATGTGTATATGCTTGAATGTTCTTTGATTTTCTTGTTAGATCTTGTGGATTCGAGGCTATGTTGATGTCCAAATCAAGCTAAGAGGTTTAATACTTGTCAAAAAGGGTTCTAACACGTTTTTTAACTTCTAAACTACTTTATTTA
>JAOXYD010000135.1:18147966-18160444 GCA_028565735.1 Pinacopodium congolense | reverse complement strand
GGTGCTGGCCTTCATGTAGTTTCAGTGAAAACATTGTGGCTGTCAGACCACTTCCATATGAGAACATTATCACCCGCTTGCCTGCCTGCAAATAATCGCCAGCATCAAACACTATAGGCCTAAGAAGCGACTCTGGATTTCCAAAGCTAAGATGTCAAATTCAAAAAGGTTAAAAGGACTTACCAATTCACTGTGTTTATCATGAACAACGGAGGCAAATGCTGCATACAGAGATGCGGTATACATGTTGCCAACTTGTTTTGGTATCAGAGTTGTAGGTTGTACCTTCACATCATACAGGGGCTTTGCAGCTTGTTGCGATATCTGATAATAGCAACAAGTAGTAATTATAATCAGCATAACTTTATCAAGTTTGAGTAACTTGGAATAAAAATTCCGGGAAATTTTCCAGATTATGTGTGATTATTAGTTCCTTTTGTCATACATGTAAACTGTAAATAAAGACAGAAAAATCTCAACACATTCTTGGTCAACATGACTTGGAAAGGAGAAGCCATATATTCCTCTAGGATATTCTAGTCCCACCCTCCTCTCAGATCTTCATCTAGGAAAAGAGAAGGAAAGGAAGAGAGAAGGAAAACAAACTTATTCTTTCTGGAAGTTGGATTTTATAATAACCTTTTCAAGATCCCGGTTTGTGTAGCTCTCATCACCAGTTATATTTGAAAATGGTGACAGCTTTTCCCTAGCTGCCTCATCAACAGAGCTGCAAGTCAATGAATCAATATATTCATAAATAGGATTAAATAATGTTTCAAGTCCATAGAATAATTTCTAGGTCTCATATGTAACAAACCATATTGTATAATCTTCCAAGTCTGTAAAAACAAAATTTTAAGGCTCATAAGTAATGAACAGTACCTGGCCTTCCTCAAAAAGTCATTAAACAACAAGCGAGCAAAGCTTTTCTGGACAAGCTGTAGCCAACATTGCACTTATTAACTAATTCAGGACCTTGTAATGCAAATATGAAGATTATTATAAGTTCTCTACCTTGTTGTAAGGAGAATGAAATACAACATAATCTGCATCAGAAAGAGAGAACTGGTTGCCCTCAAATTTCTCATACCTAAAGATTACAAGGTAGCAAAGAACTTGCTTAATACACCATCACAATTATCAAAACTCTATAATCCATGGGAACAAGTTCAGAATTTTATGGGCTTACTTGGCGCAGAAATGTTTATAACATGCGTCAAGAGCCATGAGGTAGCATGTTTGAGATAGCTTTCCATCCACAACCTATACAAACAACTGCAAACTTAAGGAAATGTAGTAATGTAGCGCATACTCCCATGCTACTTTCAACACACGGTAAAGAAATATGCAGGGAATTCCAAGCACTTGATATAGTCTGATAAAATTGATTTTTCTGTTAAAGGATTGACAACTACAAAATTAAAAGTCCTAATGTTGATCTCAAGTTTTAATACTAATCTCCTTATCCTTTTAGCATTCAAACCAACCAAATCTAATGAACTTAAACTTGATGGCTAGAAACTAATAATGCAAGATGATAGCACAAAAAAGACTTTCTTTACTTCTTTCGACCATCCAAATGATTAAATCCAGTGGTACATAAATTTAAGTAACTACGCTCCAAGAACTGCTTTTATCATGATCTAAGATACCTGATTTAGGGACTGAAATGGCAACTTAATTTAACACTTTTCAAATAAATCAAATAACCTCAAGCAAATGCAAATTACATGAACTGATGACGAACAGGAAAAGATGATAGGGAGGTTTGAAAAGGAAAGACATAAAGTTACTTTTCTCTAAGGTACTATGCATTAATTCATAGTCAAACAACAAGGAAAGGAAAAAGGAGCTTATGTGCCGCTTACTGGATATTCACTAGCAAGATCAGGTTTATAGAAATCATAAACATGAGACATATGACTCCCCCTATATTTGCTTTCAAAAGCAACTGGCGCATCTGGGCCTATTAGCATGGCAATGGCAGCTGCTCCTCCAGTAGGACGTGCAGGTCCTTCTGCATAGACCTGATAAATGAAAAGAACCTTACAAACATGTGTTGAAATACCAGATTTGCATCCATTTATAACTATCACTGAGCGGATGCAAGATTCAGCACTACATTTTCAGTTAATCACAAATGCATGTTAAAAGTTCAAATACTATCCAGCATGTTTGCTCATGGATGTGTCAGAAGCAAATGAAATTGATCTTACAGCACTGTCAGTACACACAACAAGCCCATAGCGTCCATCCCAGGAACTACTCTCAACCCAGTTGACGCAATTCAGCAAAGCTGCTGTTCCGCCATAGCATGCATTAGTTGAGTCAACACCTTCAATATCAGTGTTTCCATATTTCTGTTCATTTTTTCAAAAACAGAAATGGCAGCTAATAAGTGATAAACATGCCACAAAGCACCAGCCAAGAAGTAAATTATTAGCACTGTAATTATGAATAAACTCGAAAATGATCTAAAAAATTTTGAAACTTTTATTTGTTACAATTGAAAAACAGGGTAAACAAGGAAGACAATCAGAAACCCAAGTCCAAATTTCAACAGAAAAGAAAATGTTTTGCCAAAGCCAAAATGCCTTTTAAGTCTTAACCAATTAGCGTCCCTCTTGTTCTATAAACAAGCGGTAAATTTTAACCAGGACTGGCTATTCCAGACTCCCACAACTCATGCTGAGAGATTATGCTCATAAAGGAGTCGGTAATAAATCCAAGCTCGTTACTTGATTCAAAACTGTTTTAATTAAACATTCCCAATCTATTAAAACTATATCAGGTGTCCATTTGCTGGGATTTGAATCTTTCATGTGCAAAGGAAAGGTAAAAGAACAAGGTACCTCAAATATTTGCATCAAGAAAGTTTTAAGTGATTTGCTCTTGTCAATCACAGTTTCACTACCCACTTCCAGACGTCCAATTTGCTTAGGGTCAATCTTGTACTTCTCAAGTAGCGAAGAGACAACTGTCAAACTAAAATTTCCCCGAGTGGAGAAAAGCACAGTATGCCATGAGCCAACTAATAAGTCATAAGTAATGCCAACTAAAAGCTAATCAAAGAAGGTTAGGATTGGACTTTCGTGCAGAACTACAGACCTCATTGAAATAACATCTTCCACTTCTGTGCAGAAAGCCATGCAATCTTGCCCAAGTCCGATGGTATACTTCCCTTTACTAGCACCGTCATGAGCCTCTAGAGCTTCCTGTTGCCAGAAGACCAAGAAAATGTATTCAGAAAGTAAATTTCAGTGATTGATTTTGGGTGTGAAAATTTTGAATCTCTTGCAAATAGCAGAAATTGAAAAGAAAAACAATCAGAATCTTTTTTTTTTTTTTTTTGGATCAAAGAACCATCCACAAGAGAGACAAAAAAAATATTCATAACAAAGAAATAAATAAAGAGAAACGGCTTAAGCTTAAAACTCTTTCCACTTTCAACAAGGAAGGAGACATAGAAAAAGATATTTTGAAATTTTAAAAAAGAATAACAAAAAGGCACAAGAAATCAAAGGAAAACTAATATGATCGAGGAATCCAGATTACACATGCAACAAACAAACTCAATGTATCTCCAAAAAATACTAAAAACAAATCATCCGAGCTGCAAATGAAAAAAAAGCCTCGATGCAACTGAAAAATACCCCACAACCAAGCCAAAGACTCAACTTTTTGAGAAGAAATACAAAATCACAGCTACACCACTTCATTTTGCAAGTTCCACCATTTTCTCAACAACCAAAAGAATCCCAGAAAGAGGAAAAGGATTAAAGCTGTCACCTGCCGAACACAGGTAGGAGGGAAGTAGATATCAATAGCAAGAACTCCCACATTCTTTGCCATTTGCTATGTGTTTCTTGGCTTTGTCAGAATTCGCAAGAAAACGTACAAACCCTCTAACAACACCACCACCCAAATTTCTTCTTCGTCCCTTCTATGTTTCAAAAAGGGAGAAGAGAAAAGAAGAAAGAGAGAGGGGACGAGAGAGAGAGGACTGAAAAGTAGCGAAGTCAGAGGAACGTGGAAGCACACGTGACGGGTTTGTTGAGTTTATATAGCCAAGGACCTTATCAGTAACAAAACTGCAAAAACTCCGTTTCTGCTGTGCAAGGATTTTTTTTTTTAGCGAATAGCTGTAACTAAAAACAATTTTCATAAACAAACTTATACCTACTTATTGTATTTTTAGAAAAGAGTTTTTTTTTAAGATACTTTAAGTTCAAAAAATATGGATAAATCTTGAATCAACCATTAAATATATAAAAATTGTACTTAATTTTGTGTTTATTGATCCAAAAAATTTGAAAATTTATTTTAAAGTTGTGTTTTCAAATCTGTAAAAAATACAGAAAAACACAAAAAGAAGGAGAGAGTGTGTACAAAAATTAGAAATAGAGTAGAGAGATGTAAGAGGATTTTCTATACTAAATTTTCTACACTTTTCTAATGCTTAATTTTTATGATGACTTAAGTGACTGAACAATCAAATTTAATTATAGTAAGAGCTGGAGATCTAACACTAGTCTTATGGACAATTTTTTATTAGATAACCTTATTACAGTCTAATAACATGTCCATCTATATTAATAGAGTCACATTTTTTTTAGATAAATGTTTATTTTTTATGAACCATTAATTCTATTAATTATTTTAACTTATTCCAATTAATATTGTTCAAGTTAAATGCTAGAATAATTAAATAGGTTGTGATCTAATAAAATTATTATAATATTTTCATCAACTAAAATACTTAAAACTGTGTGTTGATATAATTATCTTTTGAATTTATTTTAATAATTTGATTGAACAGTCTTATGTTAAATTATTTTTGTTATACTTGTGTCAACTTCTATTTAAAATTTTTGTAAAAATATGTAGTTATACTTTAAGAATAAAAATTTCCCTAATTTGGAAATTTTAAGTTAACAGAAGTATTAACTATTACAATATCAAACAAATTAATTTTATATAATGATAAGCAATGAAGTAAATATGATTTGAAAAATATAAAAATTTTAACTATTTACAATTCTTCTTATTTAGTAAGATCATTTAAAATATCTTCAAGTAAATTTATTTGAAAGAATAAATCTCTTTGAAATAAGAATTCTTTAAATTTACATAAATAATATTTGAAATACTTTACTATTCTATGATGCAAGCGATGATGCAAGTTGAAAAATTATTTGGCAACTGAAAGTTGTGTGGAGGTTGACACTTGGATACGGAGACTACTTGTAGTCTGATATATTTTTTCCATCTAATTATATTGATGTTTGGAGATTTAATTTTAGAAGAAGGTGTATATTATGAAGAACTTTATAGATGCCAAGACAAGGGAAGGTTGTTTTGACTTGGACTTTCCTTCTTATACTAGACATCTTATTTCCAGACATTCAATTATGGTCTTGTAATTGGAAATTAGGTGGTGGGTGGGGTAGGCGAATTTTAATTGGCTTTGCTGACGTGCCCGCCCCCGGTATCTTAATGTTATGCTTGAAACAAGAGCCTTACGCTGTTTTTTATTTCCTCTCTGCACGAGTTAATTGGTATCATCCACAATCTATGTTAGTTAAGGTCATGTTTGATTTGATTTTTATTTTTAGTTTTAATTTTTAGTTTTTTTAAACACAATAATCAATAAAAAAAACACACTAATATAACACAAAAATCGATAAAAAAATACACTAATTAATACAAAAATATAACAATCACACAATACAACCTAACTAAACATCTCCTAAAAGAAAACACGTATCCTTATACCAACAATTTATAGAGAAAAGTCAAAAATGTAATTTATGTAAACAAAAGGTTCGATGCCTTTTGATTTTTGATACCTTACTCCCAATGTTATGCCTCTTTATGATCTCATGGTTATAGTTCAAATTCCACGAATCACGATAGATGTGAGCATCCTATAAATTAGAAGATAGGCAAAAAGTTAGGCTTTTTTTGAAGTTAAACAAATGTTATGAACAAAAATACTCTTCATAACTAGCTTTAAAAGAAATACTCCTAATAACTAAAATTAACAAAAAAAAACTTATTCAGTGTTCACACAAACAACTGTAAATTCGTACTGGATACAAATAATCTATAAATAATTGAGTCAAAAAATTCAGAGGATGAGTAATATTCTTATCTATAGTATAAGAGGGTAAAGACTACGAATCATATAAAGAAGAAAATAGGAATTCCTTTTTGATACATAGTTCATTACATTGTAAATATCAATCTTGATTCTTTTGACACATCCCCTTTTGTTATATCTAACTAGAGATGTGTTTAACTATGTTGGGTTAGTTTAAGGACGCAGTGTATAGTGTAGACTTTGAATGAAAATCTTTTGAAAAACCAAAAAATTTCAATTGAAAAATCAAAAATAATGTTTAAATTGATTAAAGTTATCTAAAGGTGACTACAAAAGAAATCTTAAAGCATAATTAAGGATAAAAACATTTTTTTTACACAAAGATATAAATAAAAATAAAAATAAAATTCTATGGTATAAGTATTAAGTTATTTGTCTCTGCTCCGCGTCAGTCTCTTCCTCTTAAGAAAGAACTCGTCCTCGAGTTTATTGGATGCAAAGGCTTATCATCAAGATAGAATGGATAAATATCTATCATATTAAATGTTTTGGATATACGCATATCATTAGGCAATCCTACAACATGAGCATTGTCATTGATTTTCTTCCCAATCTTATATGGCTCATATTTCTTTTGTTGCAACTTATTGTTTTTAACAGTTAGAAATTACTCCTTTCTTATAAACACCATGAATTGGTCATCCACTACAATCAATCGCTCCTGAACATGTCGATCAGCTACTCTTTTATATTTTGCATTGAATGCCTCAAGTTTTTGTTTAACTTTAGTGGTAATTGTTTGTCAACTGTTCTATCATATGCTTGGCTATAATATTAAAGTTTGAAACTTTGGTAGTTTCACCAAGTCAACAGCATGCTTAGATATTTTGGTGTACATAACAGAAAATTGTGACTTCCATATTGACCTATGAACAACACTGTTATATACAAATTCTACCTATGGTAAAGCAACATCCCATTATCTTGATTTATCACTGCAAATGATATGAATAAAATATCCAAAGTCCTATTGGTTGATTCCGTTTATCCATCAGTTTATGGATAAGCATTACTACCATAGTTGAGAGAGGAATCAAACATTTGCCATAAAGTCCTCCAAAAATGATTGAGGAACTTACTATCCCTATCAGATGTAATTAACTTAGGCACACCATACAATCGCACCACCTATCTAAAAAACAACTTGGCTATCTCTTGAGCATCAACTGCTTTTCTACAAGGGATGAAGTACGTCATTTTTTAGAACCTGTCAACAATAATAAAAATAGAATCCATGTCCTGTTGTGTGCGGGGAAAGCCAAGCACGAAATCCATAGATAGATCTTCCCAAATATTGTCATGCTTAGGTAATGGCATATACAAACCAAAATTCTATGATTGTCCCTTTGTTGTTTGACATACATAGCATTGTTACCCTATCTTGCTCACATCTCTTCTCAAATGAGGACAATAAAACATCTCTTAGACAGCAGCAATGGTCTTTTCTCTCCCCAAGTGACCTACTAAGCCTCCACTATACAAGTCACCTATCAACTTCTCTCTAAGAGAAGAAAAAAGAAAACAAAGCTTATTCCCTTTCGTCAAGTAGCCATCATAGGTGTGAAAAACTGCACTGGACTAGTTAGTAATGCACTTCTCCCAAACTTCTTTAAAATCTTCATCTGACTCATACAACTACTTCAATCGCTCAAACCCCACAATTTCACTACTCAAGGTACTAAGAATATTGACTCGCTTACTCAAAGCATCTGCTGCCTTGTTTTGCATTCCCACCTTGTACTTCAATTTGAATGGAAATTTCTGTAGAAACTGAACCCATTTAGCATGCATATCCTTATTAATCTGGGTCTGATTATTCAGATGTTTGAGAGCACTATAATCTGAATACAAAATAAACTCACGTCCAACCAAATAATACTCCCATGTTCTCAAGACCCACATAATATAATAGAATTCTTTGTCATAAATAAACCAATTTTGTCTTGTATTAGACAACTTCTCATTGAAAAAGGTCAAAGGCCAATTCTTTTGAAACAAAATTACTCTAATTTTCACTCCATTTGCATCACAATCCACTTCAAAAAGCTTATCAATATTTGGTAGAGCCAAAACTAGGGCAATACATAAATTTTCTTTTAAGACTGTAAAGCTAGCATTAGTTTTACTTCTCCACTGAAATTTGCCTTTCTTTAAACACTCCGTCATTAGGATTGCAACGGTACTGAAGTTTTTAATAAAACATATATAAAAGCTAGCCAACCTAAGGAAACTCCTTATTTTTAAAAATGTTTTTGGTACTAGCCATTCTTTAATTGCTTTAACCTTCTCTTCATCTACCTAAATACCTTCCACACTAACTACAAAACTAAGGAACAATAACATACTAGCCATGAATTTACACTTCTTCAAATTTTCATAAGGCTTATTTTCCTATATTACTATTACTACTCCCCGAAAATGCACAAGATACTCCTCTTCAAACTTACTAATAATTACGATATCATCCAAATAAACCACAACAAACTTTTCAATGAAAGGCTTCAATACCTTATTCATCACCTGAATGAAGGTACTTGAAGCATTTGATAGCCCAAATGACATAATCAACCATTCATACAACCCTTTTTTAGTCTTGAAGGTTGTCTTCTATTCATATCCCAGTCTAATTCAGATTTGATGTTACCCATTCCTCAAATCAATCTTTGAAAACAACATGGCTCTGCTTAATTTATCCAGCATATCCTCTAGTTACAGAATTGAAAACTCATATCTGATGATAATCTTATTGATGTCTCTATTATCAATACACATCTTCCAACTATTATCTTTCTTGGGCACTCGTCATGAGATACTCTTTTTTAAATAACTTCTGAAATTTATTTTGCAAAATCTCACTCTCCTTTAGACTCATTCTATAATGAAGCAGATTTAGAACGCTAATTCTCGGAATCAAGTCAATATAATGCTAGATTTCTCACATAAGGGGAAGTCCATCTAGCAAATCTTCAGACATAATTTCACTAAATTCTTCTAATAATGGCTTCACAGCCTCTGATACTTCTACTAATGGCTCTTCATTAACTGTCAAAATCTGCTTCACAATTAAAGCATAAACGATCTTGTATTCTTTCATGGTAGCCTCTATTTCTTCCTTAGAATTTATAATGGTAATAAATGCCGCCCCTATACTTTTGAAGTGCTAGGATGTTTCTTTGTCTTCAAAGGGAGTAGCGTAAACTTTACTCCTACCTTCTCCAACCCATACACATTATCTTTTCCTCAATGCTACAGATTTATATCAAACTACCAAGGTTTACCAAATTATAGATGATAAGCATCTATATCCACTATATCACAATATACCTCATCTCAATATTTACTAATGGAAAAAGGGATCTTATAACACTCATTAACCTGGATATTCTCTCCATCCAATGGAAAAGGAATTAGGGTGTTTCTCTTCTAGTAATTGCAATGTCTTCACATTCTCTCTGTCAATAATATTCGCACAGCTACCGCTATCTATGATGAAATCTGACACACGTCCATTAATGGTATACACGATGTGCAATAATTGGTACCGTTGGACAATATCTTTTTGTTTAGGAACCAACATCACTTTTCTGATTATATAATTATGCTCTTCACCATCATCATCTTCATATTCCCCTTCGTCTCCATCAGGCTCACATACTTCTTCTTCGATTTCTTTCTTTACCATATTAACACCTCTTCTGTTAGGGCATTCATTGGATCTATGCCCAGTTGGCTACACTTATAACACTTCTTCTTCATAGGCTTATCATAAGGATTAGTCATTTTCTGCACCTCTTTCGATTTGACTGGCCCCTTTTCCATTGCCATATCCTCCTACATACTACTTTTCTCTTGTAATATCAATTTAGCCTTAATGGTCAAGTTCTTTGCTTCATTCAGGCTCTACAAAACCTTAACCTTAACCCTAATCTTGTTTCTAAAATAAGGTTTTAACCCATCTAAATATCTTATAACCTACTGCTCTTCACTCTCTCACAAGTCATTTCTCTTAGTAAGCCTCATAAACTCAGCGGTATATTCATCAATAGTTTTCTGATCTTGATGACACCTCTAATATTGTTGAAACAAAATCTGCTTAAAATCTGGTAAAAGAAAATCCCTCTGTAATAACTATTTTATTCTTTACTAAGTTCAAACGGGTTGCTTACCCTCACAATACATTCTATTTTGTAACCTTTCTCACCAAGTAGAAGCATCCCCTTTCAATCTACAAGCCACCAATCTCACCCTTTTCCCTTTAGGAATCTCCATATACTGAATGAACTGATCAACTTCCAATCAACAAAATCTTTAATGTTCAGATTTCCATTAAAACTAGGGATTTCTACTTTCAACTTAAATTTATAATTGTCCCTATCAAATTTGTTACCTTGATACCAACCTTGACCAATACCCCTTCTAACTGGTCGATTATAATCATTCATCCATACTTTATCTTTTCCTTCAGAATCGTCATCATAGGTTAGTTGCCTACGATTATTAACAGTAATATGTCTGACAATAGGATCGCCTTGAGCATCATCTTCTCTTGATCGTTGCCTATAACCAACCTTATTCTTGTTGGCATCCACAAAGAAGGCATCAAGTCGATCAACAATATTTTCAAGATGTTGTTCCAGATGTCAGAATTTAAGATAAGCACTTTGTTCCATGATTGTTAATGTCGCCCCTTGAGCCTGAATCTCGATTCACAAGGCTATCATATCCTAAACAACGTCATGGATATGAACACTCTCTGTACTATTGCTATCTTCCATCGGATTAAAGTAGAAACTTGCTATGATACTACTTGACACAGCGTATAGCATAGGTTTTCTAAAGGTTGAATGAAAACCCTATGAAGAATCAAAGAAATTCGATCGAAAACTAAAGAATAATGTTTAAATTGACTAAAGTTACTTAAAGGTGGCTACCAAATAATAATATGAAACCCTAAAACATTATTAAGGATAAAAACATCTTTTATAAATAAATAGAAATAGAAATAAACATATTATTCTAAGGTATAGGTATTAAGTTATCTATATCATCTCCGTGTCACTTAATTAATTAAACAAATTGCACTTTATAACAACAAAGTTATTTACTCACCTTAATCTATTTATAAACCACCTATTTTACGAAAACAATTATATTCATAAATATTGTATAATTTATTATTCAGACTCAAAGTTTAAAGTTCTTTAAAATAATGCATATTTTTGTTAAAAAGGAAAAGATAGTGTTTATTTTTTATTTTTTATTGAAATTTTATTCTTACATGTTTAGTAACTGAAAATTAAAATATGTTGTAAATAAATTATAAGGAAATTAACTAAAAGAGTGCTATCATTTGTCTTAATCACATTCACTATGAAGATGTGGAAAATAATTTAAAATATTTTAAAATGAAAAAAATTACAAACATAAACCACCAAACAAAAATTTGACAATTTTAAAAAAATGATAATTTTTTTTGTATGTTTCTATGAACATAAAAAAGAAGAGCAACTTTACTCTCTGTTACATGATGGATGAAAATCGCACACATTAACAACTCAAAAGAAAGTAGGAGGCGTCCTCGGAGCCTTCCCTTTTCAGTGGGCAAGATGTATGGCATAATCCGCATCCATTAGTGACTACCGAGCCACTTCCCATGACCGTTTCTGGGATCCCTGACATGGACATGTCCACGCAACTCCCACAATGAATGCTTCCACAAACATACGATCAATCCCCGCTGCACGTGTTATTGACCCTTCCTGTTCCATCACGTGCTAACACAGCTTTCAGCTTTATGCTCACGGCCATCAAACCGTTGGATGGTTTTTGCATACCCACCAGAATAGTCAAAGAAAAAAGTTTTAGTTGGCCCAGTAGACCTAAGAATCACAGTTATTTAAGAAGATCCTATCATTATGATTCTATAAACCTTTGATCCTTAAGAAACGATTACACTCACATACGATAAAAGGGGGAAAAAAATTTGCACCCAAGATTTGGTTTTTATTTACTTGTTCAATTTCAGGATAGTTTATAAGATGTATTATATATTATGTGCTGTATGCATGTGGAGTGTAATGGTGCAAGGAGCTATGGAGATGAAAAATATGTAAAGGAAAATCATTGTTAGTGCTTTACAAGATTGAATAGAACATATTAAAAAAAAGTTTGGGTCCAATTATTGCTTCTCAATTTAGTCTCTTGGGAGATATAATTTAATATTCCTAAGTAGAGGAGCTACCCTTCTATAATTTTCACATAAGAAAATGATCCGCATATATAAAGGTATAAAAATGTAGATTATGAGGAGATATG
>JAOXYD010000135.1:18134414-18147866 GCA_028565735.1 Pinacopodium congolense | reverse complement strand
CACTCATCGCCTATCGAAGGACATTTTGGGTTTCATAAAACATTATACCTTTCACTTCTGAGTTTTCTTATTTGTGTTTTAGGTACTTGTCATATTGAAGCAGTCGATGAGTATTTATGGGATTGTGATTTCATTTTATAAGAGTTATGTCATAACCTTTTACTAGCTCATAATAAAATGAAATTTCAAACTAATCAAAGACGGCAAGAGGTCTCTTTTACAATAGGAGACGATGTTTATCTTAAACTCCAACCACATCGACGGAGTTATATGGCATTTTGAGCATCAATAAAATTTACTCCACAATATTTTGGTCCTTACCAGATTATTCAAAGGATAGGTTCAATGGTGCATAAATTAGCTTTGTCTCCTAATTCTCAAATTCAGAACATGTTTCATGATAGTATTTTATGGAAACATTTGGGATTACAAATCCCTCCAATTTCTGCTGCCCTTCCCCCAATCACAGATGATTTTATAATTCTTCCACAACTTGAAGCCATGCTTGATTGTCGAGTCATACACAAAGGTAAATATCATTTAAAATCTAAAGTCTTAATTAAATGCAAGGGGGCCTTAACTTAAGATGCTACTTGGGAAAATGAGTGGCACTTTCGTAAGTCATACTTAAATTTTATCCTTCAAACAAGGATTCTTAAGGGTGGAGGATTGATACATGTCGTCACTTACTATCACGTGGGACACATTTTCACTTTTCCTTTGGTTTTATGTTTTTATCTTTAATTGTCATTCTATCTAAATAAGGCCACTAAAAGCCAACTTTTAGTAGTAGATTCATAGTTGGTTAGCATCTCCTATTTTTTAGTATAGTTTGTTATATTTTTAGCAATGAAAGGTTATTTAATAGCGTAAATCGTTTTTAATGGAATTCAATTAGAAAAACCTTTAAGCCTCTCTTAAATTCTCTTTCTCTCTTCTATCAACTCTTTTCTTCTTCTTTACCAAAATTCTAACGTATCATCTCCAACCTAAATCAACTTCAGAGATATTTCTTGGAATAGAAGAGCATTAGTATTGCCCTTCAACATATCAAGATGCTTCATAACTAGTTTTAGATAGACCTTACTTAAAAGGTTAGTTGAATTACACATATAAGGGAGACATGTAAAAGAATTAAAGTAAAGAAAGAAGGTTAAATTAAGTATGGTGCGAGTTTTAATAGAATGTCAAACTATTAGTTGATTGAATTAGCTTAGACTGAATTCTTAACAAACTAAAGATTCAATGTGTGCTCAGACGATCAGACTAGGGATTAACAAGACTTGACTATAGATAAATATTGGTTGGACCAGTATACTATATAGGTTGGGTTAGATTTTTCATATAGAGATCGTATTTAGATCGTTGAGAGTTAAGGGTTATTTGGATGCTAATTTCCAGTCTAATTAAGAAGATAGTAGACAATTAGGGTATACATTTACTCTTATAGTAATTTTGTTAGTTGGAAGAGTTTCAAACAATCGATCATTATAGATTTGATAATTGAGATTGATTAGGCAATGAAGAAAACAATTCAGAGGAAGAAGTTAATCATAAATTTTACAGTGATTTCTAACATTATTGATGTAATACACTCCCCCATTTAAATTCCTATCTCTCCCTTATCCTTTCAAATTTTCATTTTTCACCCTTAAAAGTCACTATTAACACTCTCACTCTCTCCATTCTTTCTTTGCCATTGGTGATTCAAATTGGCTAACCTTGTACACCAATCTCTTTGCCTTGTTGACCTCGTCATAACCATACTAGATTCATCCTTCAATTTTGCTAAAATCATCACGAAAATCAAAGATAAGAATTGACTAAAAGCTTAAAACTTCGATCTACCATCTCTAATAGACATTGGCTACCATCATAATTAATTAACTCATCTCAATGTTAGGTGCAAAAGCCCTAGGGTTTCATCATCAACCATCTTCTGGATCACCAATGATTAATGGAAAAAGATATTAGGGTTTTGAATGATTTTTCTTTAATTCGTTACAATTCATTGAGATTTTAAGTGTTGCTTTTATAAAAAGTTATTTTACACATCAAGAGCTTTCATTAGGTATAAAAATCATTGAAATTTAGACTCTAATGACTAGATGAAATATTCCGATGATCGAAAGAATATTCTGTTCACTGAAATTATTGTTTCAGTGATCCCTTTGATGAATTTTTCAAAAAAATTCTATATATTGTGCTAATTAGTTTTCCTTAAGAATTATAGTGAAATTCTTAATTATTTACAAATTAAAAATCATGGAAAGTTTTATATGAGAATAGAAGTAACAACTAAATTGTATAGTTGGATTACTTTAGCAACTTAAATGAGGCCTAAGTTGTTAATCAAGTCCAATAACTCCTATATGGCATTGATTGAGATATTTTCTTTCCTATTTAATAGGTACATCAAGAGAAGGGCCCATATCACAAGACTAAAATAGATGAGTACATAAGGAGTTGGGTACTTAGGGCATGTTGTATACATTTATGATGATCTATATATGATCAAGTGCTTGTTTAATGAAATTGTATGATTAATATTTTAATTATGTGCTGATGTGATTAATTATGATTATGAGGAAGGAAAACTTTGTAAGGGTGCCACCTGATAGATATGTATCATAACCAAATTCTCACTAATTATGATTATGAGAGTTGTTTCAAGATATTGATATATGTTATTGACCGATCATAGTTAAATCTTGGCTTCTGGTCAGATCCTTGTTTATTATATTTATCATTGATATAATTACGATTTTAAATGCATTGTATGAGGGCAGGTTTATTGTTGATACTTAGTTCTTTGCAACCCTTTTGGATTAAGAGAGTCTTATGGCTATATGAGTATTGGAGTATGACTGGGCCGTTGGTGATACTTAACTCCCCATAACTATTCAAGGTTTATTATTATGAGGATTTACTCTTAGAAGCTAAGGTTCTACAAATGTTCCTTCTTTCAGGAAACCTATATCGATTTAAGAAAGCACAGAGGAAAAATGTATAGTTTCTTACAGGATCTCTTTAATAAAAATTTACCTTAAAATAAAAATCAAAAGGTTTTAGAAAAACTTGATTAAAGCTTTCATCTTGAGATTGATTTCTTCTTGTATCCTTAAACAATAATTGTTCATATGTTATCTACAAGTCTACTAGAAGAGCACTCAAAACAATTTTGAGGGAAAGACATAATCATGCTAGTAACCTTAGGGTTGCCTTCCTCATATAATGGAAAAATCATATTTTCTTAATATTAAAATTAAATACGACTCATAATTAAAGTTTAACTTTAATTATAATTATAGTATAATTTAAATGAATCAAATAATTTTATATTTGGCCTTAAAGTTTTTTAAACTTTATAATTAAGTCTAATATAATTAAATTTTGTTCCCCTAATAAACCTATATGTGTAATCCATTATGTTCCTAATATATTGGTAATGATCATAAATTATAATTTATATTTATATTTATAATTAGATAAATTAAAACTCCTTTTAATTTATCTTTAATTTTTTAATTAAATAATTTAAGACCATAGATCAAGATTGACGTCTAGTAATATGCCATGACCACCCAAATATTAGGAATGTCAAAGTGATTTGACGAACTTGTCTATGCATGATTATAATGTATAATTTAATCATTTTATCATACAATAGTCCAATTGAAATTAGAACATGAAATTAGTATCTACTCTATATAATCCAATTATATTCATTCTTACTAATTAGTAAATGATTTATAATTGATATTTGAAAAACTCCTTTTCAAATTTCAATTTACTCTGGCCAAAAAAATTTCCAAATTATCATTAATCAAGAATAGTTGAATATTCTCTTTAATTACTTTAGGGTAACAAATCTTGCATTAATTCATACAACTATCTCTATATAGTTCATACTACATCCAAATACTACTGAATAACCTAATTTATAAAGTAGATTATAAATAGCATCAAAACATAGTTATTCCTATATAAGGTAACTTTGGTAATATTAAGTCCAATGATTAATTATACAACCGTCATGTTTAAGGAAATCTACAGATACACAAGTAATGTTCTATTTGGGTTTCTCAAGATCAAATCAGTTTGGTAAACTTATTTTCTATTAAACACCTACAAGATTGATTAAATGTCTCAACACTTTAATTTATGAGATCGATTACTTTTTTCATAAGAAAAAAATAATGTGTACTAATCTAACCGCTTCATTAATACTCCGTCTTAATGAAACTAAAACTAGGAACATTTTAAAAATAATATAAAAATGCAATTCGAATGTCATAATTATAATATCATTATAATTTCTAATTATATAATAATTATTCTAGAGATTTTATTTTTATGATTAATTATTAAATATGATTGATAAAACTGTATAAAGATAAAGAATGTCTTTCATTGAATAGAAAATAACAATGTCATACATGTGTTTACAACTAATAAATTGGCTACCAAAGCATAAACTAACAATCTCCTACTTGCACTAAAATCAATCGCTTGTGTATCTAATATCATAGTCATCCATATGTCTATCATGTTTCTTCTGAGATAATGACTTAGTGAGAGGAGCTATCAAATCCTATTCAATAGGCAGTCACTCCAATAAGATGTCCTTCCACTCCACTATTTCATAGGTTAAGTTAAACTTCCTGAATATATGATTAGATCACTGATGAGACTTTGGTGCTTTCACCTAACCAATGGCATCATTGTTGTCATTGTATAATATTATTGGGTTAATAATAATGATAACTATTCCAAGTTCAGTGATGAACTTTTTTTTTATCTAAACTGATTCCTTCACTACTTCGGAGACTATAATATACTCAGCTTCAGTCGTCGAATCTACAATGGTTTGTTATTTGGAAATCTTCCAACTAATCATACTACCATTAAGAGTAAATATGTATCCTAAGTGTAATCTGTTATCATCTTAATCTTACTAGAAACTAGCATCTAAATAACCCTAGGCTATCAATTCAACTCCTCCATAGATTAGAAAAATGTCTTTAGTCCTTCTTAAGCATTTTAAGATATTATTAATAGTCGTTCAATGAACTTCACCAAGATTATCTTGATATCTACTTATTATGCTCAAAGCATAAAAAATATCTAATCTTATACATAGCATCGCATGTGTGATGGATCTAATAACTGAAGCATATGGAATACTATCTATCTTATTTCTTTTTTCTTGTGTCTGAGGACACATACTCTTAGAGAGAGAAACCATATGCGACATTGGCAAAAATCCTCTCTTAGAATTCTCTATACTAAATTTTTTTAGCATTTTGTATATGTACGTTAACTAGGATATACCAAGTAGCCTCTTTAATCTATCTCTATAGATTTTTATTCCCAGAATATAGGCTGCTCGCCCCATATCCTTTATAGAGAAGTTTTTAGACAACCAATTCTTTATAAATTGGAGTATTAGTATGTCATTTCTTATAAGCAATATGTCATATACTTATAGCACTATGAAAACAATAATCCCACTAACCTTCTTATACACATATGGTTCATTCATATTTTTTTTATAAAATCAGACTCTCTGATTGTCTCATTAAAACAGATATTCCAATTCTATAACGCTTATTTAATTCCATAAATAGACTTTTACAACTTGCAAACTTGATTAAGAAATAGATTCCAAACTCTCATATTGTGTCATATACACATCCTCTAATATATTGCTATTTAGAAATGTCATTTTAACATTCATTTGTCAAATCTTATAATTGTTGTATGCAAAAACAGCCAATAAGATTCTAATGGATTTAAGCATTGACATTGGCGATAAGGTTTTAGTAAAATCAACTCCTTATTTTTATTTGTAACCTTTTACCACTAGCCTTACTTTGTACATAAATACTTTGCCATCAATATTAATTTTTCTCTTAAAAACCCACTTAAACCCGATAGGTATAATACCTTTAAATGCGTTCACCAAATTCTATACTTAATTAGTATACATGGATTCCATTTTGGATCTTCTAGCTTCATGCCCTTTTAAAGGATCAATGTATAACATTGTTTCCTTAAAATTAATAGGCGTAATATCTATTAGTAATACATCATCGCTCTTATATATATATATATATATATAAATCTAATCTAATATAATAAGAGGATGACGTATCCTACTATTGCGTCGTGGATTATGTGTTTTTTGAATAACTGAATTTACATTTAATGTATTAACCTGAGGTTCATCTTCCACTTGGATGTTAATTTACATCTCTTGAACTTCTTCAAGTTCTATCTTAATCCTGTTATTTTTTTTTTAAATGTAGCATGTATTAAAACAAACACATTTTGCTCAAGAGGATGATAAAATTAATACATAAAACTCTCTTTTGGATACCTCACAAGCTTGCACTTGTCTAATTTAACTTGAAGTTTATCAGACATCAGACGCTTCACATAAGAATCACATCCCCAAATCTTTAAGAGTGACAACTTAGATTTACAACCAGTCTATATCTCATATGGTATTTTGTCAAATGATTTGAACGGAACTCTGTTTAGAAAGTAAATGGCTGTTTCAAAGGCATAACCCCAAAATGAAATCAAAAAAATTGTATAACTCATTATAGAACATATTATATCTTACAGTTTCTTCTTTCAGACACTCTAATGTGTTGTGGAGTATCAGGAGGAGACCATTGTAAAAGAATCCCATTCTCTTTTAAGTAACCAAAAAACTCATGGTCTAAATACTTGTCACCTCTATCAGATCTAAATGTCTTGACACTTTTACCAATTTATTTCTTTGCCTCAAGTTTAAATTCTTTGAACTTTTTAAATACTTTAGACTGTTTCATTAAATATATATATAACTATATCTCAAATGATCATCTATAAACGTAATGAAATATGTATATCCACCTATTGCTTGAGTTGTCATAGAGCCACATACATCTGAATGTATAAGCTCTTATAACTCACTAACACGTTACCCTTTTTCAGTAAAGGATAGTTTAGTCATCTTACCTAATGAACAAGACTCACAAGTTTCATATGATTCATAATCAGAGGAATTTAAGTATCCTTTTTTTTATGTAATTTAGTGATTCTTGCTTTATTAATATAACATAACCTAAAGTGTCATAAGTAAGATAAATTTTGGTTACTTTATTTTTTTCTTACTATTTATGTTGAAGACTGACCTTTGAAGTTCTAACTCATATAAATCATTTGTAAATGTACGAGATCTATAGTAAATATCATCTTTATAAATAGAAAACTTTTATTCTTAATCATAAAGATAAATCCATTCATGTCTAAGTATAGAATATAAATAATGTTTCTAGTAATAATTGGAACAAAATAACAATTATCAAGTTCAAGAATAAGCACAGAAGGCAAAGCTAACTACAAGTTCCTATAGTTAATGCAACAACTCTTACTCCATTGCCAACTCACAAGTCCACTTCTCCTTGACTTAATGATCTACTGTTCATCAGTACATGCATATTATTACAAAAGTGATATCTACTTTTAGTATTTAATACCTAAGACTGAAAAATAAAAGTAGAAAGATTGACTTCAATCGTAAACATACTTGAAAATGAAGCTACTTTAGCTTCTTGTCCTTCAAGCTAGTAAAATAGACTTTATAGTTCTTCTTCTAGTGTCCATCGACCTTATTAGAGAAACAAATGTCCTTGTCATTCTTCTTTTTTGCTTGAGAACAATTCTTAAATTATGAAACCAATCAGAAAAGTTAGGTTCAGTCAGCTTGTTAGCATATAATATGCTCCTTAGGGATAAATTAGTACTCATATTTAACAACTAAAAAACGACAAAAAGAGCGAGTATTAGTTTTATGCACTAAAAACTAAATAATTAAGGACTTTAATAAAATTTGGTTACTCCTATTATTTTAAACAAAATAATAGCCCTCACTATTAATTCGAGAAACTATTATATAATTTTTTAGTGGGTTTATAATCCCATTATAACTTAATTGATTTTGAGTTTATTCAACAAACCAACTAAATTAAAATTAGGTAGATAAAATTTATTAATCATATCTCATATGACTCCTATATCCGCTAAGTGACAATTCTTTACTAAAACATATTTTATATACTATTCCCAACCTTGCCTCTAAATTAATATGTTCAAATCATACAAATTTAATTATGTGGAATCCATCATTATAAGACTAAACATATTCTGGTTAAAACAACTTTGAGTTTACTCAATAAACCTAATAATAAACATAATTCTAATTTAAACCTATAATAATAAAAGGCAATAATCATACTCTAAACGTGTACTTAATATTTTAATAATAAATTTAAAATTTTTTAAGTCTCATCATAATTAATATAATCTCATTATATGAAGTTTATCTAATATAATCTAATTATGAAAGATAATCATAAATGTTTGCTTCATTATAATTATCGATTTAATGATTAATTTAATTTAATAATTCAGCTCTTGAAAAATTAAACTAAATTCTAAAAATTTCCTAATACATAAAACTTTTGAAAACTTTTTGAAATAATTAAAAAACTAAAATTTGAAATTTATTAGGGGCTTAAATTAATTTAAACTTAATTTGATTTAACTCAAGAAAATTTTAATTAAAAAATTAAAATTAAAAGAAGGGATTGTGAGGTGCATGGCACTTACGAGCCCATGCTACACATACAGTCTATCTTCTTCGATGGTCTGCATTTTTTTTTAACTTTCTAGTTTTTGGTTTTAAGGTCTCTCTTTATCACGCCCTCTATCCATCCTACGCTATGTTGGCCATTCCTTTTATTCAAAATCAATCATCATGATAGATCTGTCATGGGCCTACACCGCAGGCATCAGCACACTACCAAGTGGTAACTGACAGGTCGACAGCAGTTTTTGCCATTGACGTGCCTTGTTTATCCAATAAACAAATAAAAAGGGTTCAACTGATTCACATACAAGGATTCAATCAACAGATATATTCCCAAACCATGAAGATTCAAGAAAACAGATGGTGAAGGAGAGGCGTAAGTTTATAGAATCATAGACACAAATCCAGATTTTTCCACATTCAAGGGGACGCAAGAACGTATAAATTTCAAAAATCAAACACAAATCCAAATTATCAAGAAACACATTTGATTTTCACATGTCTAGATTCAAGACTCGAGGAAATTTCAATTTCTCTAGAAACTGCGTTTTGAATCATTGAGATTAATTATAAAAGATTAACCATCCTTTTTCTTCAAAAACCTTTTGAACTATTCATGTTGTTTCATTAAACATTATTTTTTCTTAAAAACTCTTTTCTTTGAAAATAAAGGCGGCAAACACAATTTGGAATGTTTCCAAAAACTTGAAACAATAAGAATAATAACCTAAAAACAATTTCTAGATTATATTAACGTATAAAACAATTTTATAACATAATTTATGCAACTTTTGCATATTTGTTACTAAATCAATAGCAAGCAAACCTTAGAATCATGTTAAATTTGTTAAAGTCATCTCTGATCCTAATGTTAGGAAACTTATATTAATATAATCAAAAGTACAGCGACAAAATTTAAGGTTTCCTATAGAATCTCTTTAATAAAAATTTAACTTGAAACAAAAATCAAAAGGTTTGATATAAGCCTGATTAAAGCTTTCCTTTTGAGATTGATTTCTTCTCTATCCTCAAAACACAGTCATTTACATGTCCGGTCTTTAATAGTATCTATAGGTTTACTAGAAGAGAACTCAAAATAATTTTAAGAGGAAGACAGAGTTATGCTAGCAACTCTAGGATTGTCCTCCTTATATAGTGGAAATATCATATTTTTTCTAATATTAAAATTAAATACAAATCATAATTAAAGTCTAACTATAATTATAATTATAATTTACTTTTAATTTAATCAAATATTTCATATTTGGCCCTAAAGTTTTTTAAACTTTATAATTAAGTCCAACATAATTCAATTTTCTCATCCATTAAACCTATATGTGTGACCCATTATGTTCCTAATATGTTGACAATAATTATAATTTATAATTAACATTAGATAAATTAAAACTCCTTTTAATTTATCTTTAATTCTCCAATTAATTAATTTATGTTCATAGATCAAGATTGACATTTAGTAACATGTCATGACCATTCAAATATTATGAATGTCAAAGTAGTTTGACGAACTTATCTATGTATGGTTATAATAAATAATTTGATCCTTTCGTTTTATAATGTTTTAATTGGAATAAGAGTATATAATTAATGTTTACTCTACAAAATCCAATCATACTAATTCTTGATAATTAGTAAATGATTTATAATTGATATTTGAAAACTCCTTTTTGAATTTCAATTCACTTTGCTCAGAGAATTCTCAAATTATTACTAATTAAGAATATCAGAACATTCTCCCTAATTACTTTAGGATGACAAATCTTATAGTGTTTCACACACATATCTCCCTATAGTTCATACTCTATCCAAGTGCTACCCACATGCCCAATTTCTAAAGTACACTATAAATAGCATCAAAATATAGTAATTTCTAAATGAGATAACTTTAGTAATCTCAAGTTCAAGAGTTAATTATATAACCATCATGTTTAAGAAAATTCATAAACACACAAGTAATATTCTATTTGGAATCCTTAAAATCGGATCATTTTAATGAACTTATTCTCTAATAAGCATCCACACATTTATTTAGATGCCTCCACACTTTAATTTATGGGATTGATTACTTTCTTCATAAGAAAGAAACATAAAGTGTGCTAGCCTAACTACTTCATTAATATCATATCTTAATGAAACTACGATTAGGAACATTTTAGAATAATACACAAATATAATTTGAATCTCATAATTATAACCTTATTATAATTTTTAATTGCATAGTAATTATTTTAGAAATTTTATCTTTATGATTAATTATTAAATATAATTGATAAAAATGTATAAATATGAAATCATAATGCCATACATGTGTTTACAACTAATAGATTGGCAATAAAGGCATAAACTAACACCTTCTACACATTTATTTGTGAATTTGATATGCGACATGTGTGTGTGTGCATATTTTATTATTGTATATGAACATATCATTGTGTATCGTAAGGCAGTACGAGCTTATTCAGTGAATTTGACTCCACTCAACTCTATTTTTGTTAAGTCAGGTACTAATGACTTTGTAGCAGTGACTTTTGAGGCATGTTAGTTGCAAGCTATCTAATTCTATGTATGCTTTCATTTGTTTCCATCTATATTTGTACTTTAGCATTAATAGTGATATGATTTATTATTTTGTAATTTTTTTATGCACATTAATATTATTATATCTCTAGTATGTATTGTATAGTCCTTATATGTGCCCATATTGTATTTATTCTTCTTAGATTCTGAGCTTACTTTTGTCATTAGTAATATGCTTACGTGCGATATGAGGGTTTCAGTCCTCAAGTCCCACGTACTGATCACGTCCCAATTTTGGTTTGTGACGTATGCTTCAATAACAATAGCACAATTAGATAGGAGAAGGAGCTAATATCTCATCAACAATTCAATCATGTACTCAAGAAGTTTCACTTGATTTAGGAGATAGTGGAGTAGAAGGAAATCTCATTAGAACGAGTTCCCATAGAAGATAATATTGCAGATCCTCTTACTAAGCCGTTTTCTCAAAATAGACATGATCGACATATAGATGGATATGATATTAGTTATATAGACTACTGACTTTAATGTAAGTGAAAATTTGTTAGTTTATACCCTTGCAACTAATGATTAGCTGCAAAATTATATATATGACATTGTATTTTATTTAATCAAACAGAAATTCCTTATCTTTGTGTGGTTGTTGATTATATTTTAATAACTGATCAAAAAGATAAAAACCTATGTAATAATTTTTGTGCAACTAAAAGTTATAATGAGATTATTAGTATGAGGTTTAAATTATATTTTTGTATTTTTCTTAAAATGTTTCTAGTCGTAGTTTCATTATGAAATATTAGCAAAGCAGTTACTCTAACACACATTATGTTTCTTTTTTATGAAGAAAATAGTCGATCTCATAAATTAAAACGTGAAGAAACTTAAACAAATGTGTTGGTGCTTATTAGAGAATAAGTTCACTAAACTGATTCAATTACGAGGATCTCAATTAGAATATTACTTTTATATTTTTAGATTATCTCATTATGATAGTTGTATATTTAATCCTTAAAATTAAAATTATTAAAGCTATCTCATATAAAATTTATTATATTTTGGTACTACTTATAATCTAGTTTATAGAGTAGTTCAATGGAATAGTAATTAGATATATGATAAACTATATGAAAATAGTTAAGTACATCAATAAAGAATTTGTCGCCCTAAAATAATTAAAGAAAATGTTTCACTGTTCTTAATTAGTAACAATTTGAAAATTCTTTAGTTAGAGTGAACTGAAATTTGGAAAAGTTATTTTTCAAATATCAATTATAAATTATAAATTATTTACTAATTAGTGAGAATAAACATGATTAGATTATTTAGAATAGACACTCATTTTAAACTCTAATCTTAATTGGAAACACTAGATGACTAAATGATTAAATTTATATATTATAAGTGTATGGACAGATTATGTCAACCATTTTGACATGCTTAATATTTAAGTGATCATGACATATTATTAGACGTCAATCATGATTTATAATTATAAATTATTAATTAGAGAATTAAAGATAAATTAAAAGAATCTTTAATTTATCTAATTCTAATTGTGAATTATAATTATAATTTATAATCATTACAATATATTAAAATTTTAATGAGTCAAACATAAAGGTTTATTTAAGGAAAGAAAAATTTTAATTAAGTTAAATTTAGTAGAAAAGTTTTAGAAACTTGAAAGATTAACATGTAATATTTGATTTTATTAGGATTGAATTATAATTATGATTAAATATTGACTTTAACTATAATTTTAATAAATTCTAAAGTTATGAAAATTTTAACTTTCATATAAAAGCAATAAGATAGAAAAAATAGTTAATACTATTATTCTTCTTCTTATCAAGTTATTTTCTAGTTCTCTTTGAAACAGATCTATAAATATTGTTAGAGATAGGACGATTAAACAACTTGTGGCTGACAGATTTATAAGACAAAAAAAAAAAAAAGATTTAACCGAAAAATGAAACAAATTAGTATAATTTTATTATTTTTATTGCTTTATGTATTAAACTAAAACTTATTAAAGTTTATCTATGAAAAAATAATGTTATTTTATTGTGCACAATGATTAGGTTATTGTATGTTTCCAACAACCTGTACACTTAAAAGAGGATGGCTCTAGATCATGAAATATTGAATCATGGGCTTAACTTAATGGATAAGCAAGAATTGACAATTACATCAAAGCTATTGATTTTCTTCATTGTCACCTAGGGCTAAATTTGGTTGAAAGATCCTTAATA
>JAOXYD010000135.1:18115271-18125527 GCA_028565735.1 Pinacopodium congolense | reverse complement strand
GAAGGGTAACCCTTTTAACAATTCCAAATTATATAATTTTTATCCCATAAAGACAGCCCCTAAAATAAGGAGGAATTGTTTGACAGCATTCATTAATGGAAGCGAAAGTTCCTCTCTCCCATTTATTATGCCACTCTCATGCATTCTAATTAGCTCTCAGTGTTAACGTAAATAAATTAGAAAATTTTATAAATATTAAATTAAAAAATATATAATTACTCGTGATAATTTGATGCTTATAATTGAAATAACATAATAATATTTTAATGGGTATACTAATTTTATTAATACTAAAATATTTAAGAATCATCCAAAGGTTAATTAGTTAATTTTATATTAATGAACATAGTCATGATTAATTAGTATATTTGGTTAGATATTCTAAAATTTAATGGACTTAACTTTAATGAATGGTGTGAACAAGTTCAGTTCAACATAAGAATCCTAGGTCTAGACTTGGCACTCTAAACCTATAAGCCCGTTACACTTACTAATAATAGCAACATTGAAGAAAAGTCTTTTTATAAACGTTGGGAAAGATCAAATAAGAACTTTTCTTACTTATAACTTCTTCTCAAGTGTTTGTTTTTAGAGTTGTTGAAAATTTTAACAACTTACAAGAACAACAAATGGATGATCAAGAACTCCAAATGCATGACGAAGTTCCAAATTATCAAATCACCGTTAATGAACTTATTGTAAATGATTCACATGAAATTGCATTAAGAAAATCTCAAAGACAAACGAGATTAGCTATTTCGAATGATTATGTGGTTTGTTTACACGAAGTAAAAGGTTATTTAAGTATTGATAATAATTGGTTTTATTTTCACAAGCCATTAAAAATTAAAATTCTAATAAATGGTTAGATACCATAAAAGAAGAGTTAAAATCTATGGATGACAATCAAGTTTGTGTTCTTGTTGAATTACCAAAAGGTTGTAAGAGAGTCGGATGCAAATAGGTCTTTAAGACCAAATGTGGCTCTAATGGTAATATTAAACAATATAAAGTCAGACTTGTCGCTAAAGGCTATACTTAAAAGGACGACGTTGATGATGGAGCATTTTTAAAGTCGTTAAGATTGCGAATTCGATTAGTGTGATCTATTAACTAAGTGAGCACGATACCTTTTGTTTTGTAAATAACAAAATTATAAAAAGTGTCTTTATCAAGTGTTTCAAAAGGTTTTTCAAGTTGCATCAATAATGAAATTTTATTTGCGCATTCATCAATTAATTTTTCAGGATTGATGACACAATTCAAATATAAAATTTCGTCTGATCCTATTGTTGTGACTAATTTTGGACTATATTTCGAGGATACTAACGTAGGTGGAGCGATTACCATAGTTCGAGAAATATTAAATGAACAATGTTCAGTAACCACTTTAAAAAAGAAACTAAAACATAAAAAATTAAGATTATGTTGTGTAAAAAATTCAGAAGTACCTCAACGATATGGTTGTTAACAAACCATTCTAATTATAAATCAAAAATTTGTAAATACCATAATCTAGATATCAGAAACATCCTTTTTGGAAAAAATCTTGAAAAATTATCCTAAAAACCTTTAATCCTTATAAAAGATTCTTTCGATGAAAATCTTATCGAAAATACAAACCAAAACAAAAATTTTGTTCTTAAAATTAGAAAATTTGTAAAAGTTGGTTAAGAAAAGAAGAAGTTTATTATGCAAATGAATGTCCTAAAGGAAAACAAAATCATTGTAAATATAAAGAAAAGTACATATTTTACAATCTGCTTTAAGTTCTAATTTAGAACATATAGAGTCATATTATGAAACTGATTCTACCATTTCTTCAATCTATCTATATGAAACCGAATCCTCAATATCAACTCAATTCGAATATAAAATTTATTTAAGTGATAATTAGAATAAAAAAGTAAATGCTTACATCAATACAGGAGTAATTATTTGTTTAGCAGATAAATATCTACTAACTACTTGGAAAAAACTACAAAAACTATTACAAATTAAAATAGCTGATAGGTCAATTAAACTGCTATGGTATGTAAGTTATGATAATAAAATTCTTATTGAAAAATATACATTTATTATTCCTACTATTTATCAACAAGATTCAGGTATGCATTTAATGTTAAGCAATAATTTTTTAAAATTATATCATCTTTTTAGTCAATACTTAACATATATTACCTTGAGGACTCTTGAATTGAGAAATTTCAAAAAAAAATCTATCATTTTAAAAATCCCTATTTGTCATAATACTTATTATAAAAAATTACAATTAATTAAAAAAAACTTAATAAATTACAAATTCATTTGAATTTTCAACTTTTAAATTTCATATTTCTTCAAACCGAAGTAGAATAATTAATAGATCAAGTTTATAGTGAAAATTCATTACATAAAAAAAATCATAATTCTGAACTTATTGAAATTAGATTAAAAAATCCCACTCAAGAAGTTAATGTTAAAAATAATATTTCCTATATACCTCAAGATGTAAATGAATTTACAATAAAATGTAAAGATCTTTTAGAAAAAGAACTATTTTCTCTAAGTACTAGTAAACATTCTACCCAGCTTTTTATGTCAACAACCATAGTGAATAAAAACGTGGCAAACGACGAATGGTTATTAATTATAAAAAAATGAATAAATCTACAATAGGTGATGCATATAAATTACCTCAAAAAGATTATATAATTACAAAACTAAAAGGACATAAATCATTTACAACATTAGATGTGAAATAAGGATATTGGCAATTATGATTACATGAAAATACAAAACCTTTAACAACTTTTTCATGTCCACCTCAAAAACAATACCAATGGAATGTATTACCTTTTGGATTAAAACAAGAACCTAGTATTTATCAATGATTTATGGATAATAATTTAGAAAATTTAGATGAATATTCCTTAGCATATATTGATGATATTATTATCTTTTCTAATAAAGATAAAACTGATCATTTACACAAAGTAAAAACAATCTTAACTCGATGCAAAGAAAAAGGTCTTATTTTAAGTAAAAAGAAAATTAAAATCATTTAACAAAATATTGAATTTTTAGGAATTCAATTTACTTATGGATTTTTAACTTTACAACCTAATATTCTTGAAAAACTTCATCAATTTCCTAACCAATTACATTATGTTATTGAAGTTCAAAGGTTTTTAGGCTTATTAAATTATATCTCCGATAAAGGTTTTTTTTGAAAAATTTAGCAAAAGAAAAAAAAGCAATTACAATTAAAATGTTGTAGTAAATGACAATGGCAGTGGACTGAAGAAGACTTTAGGTTAGTACAAAAATTAAAAACTCTTTGTCATAATTTACCTCCATTATATAATTATAGTCCTACTGATTCTTTGCTAGTACAATTAGATGCAAGTAATGACACATAGGCTAGATGCCTTTTGGTAAAACCACCCAAATAAAGTATTCAAAGCTTAAGTATAAAACTTCTCTTTGAGAAGGATTCAAGTATTAAAAATTCAAGTATGTAACTTCTCTCTGAGAAGGATTTTACAAGTATGCAAATTTCAAGTATTTAGCTTCAAAGTAAGAAGCCTTTTACAAGTAAACAAAGTTAAAGTAAATACCTCCTTTGCAAGTACATAAATGGGAATTTTAATCCTATTGAACTTAAGTACCTAATTCATGAGAAAGAACCTTTAGTGTTATTAAAAACTCTTTGAAAATCAAAGATTGATTTACTACATGTTTCTTCTGAAATACATACAGATTCTCAATATTTATGTGGTTTTTCCAGATATAAAATTAAAAGTAATTATAATCATAGTCGACTTATTCTCTGGCAGTTGGAACTAAATCAATATAATTATATTATAAGTATCTAAAATCTTCTAAAAATTTTCTTACAGATACATTAACTAGATAATGGAAGCAATCATGACTACCATTATGGAGCTAGAAGCAAAATTAGCCATTAAACATGAAGAAGTACTAACCACCCAAAAGCATTTATCCTCATTACAAAAAGAAATTAACCAACTCGAAACCACAATTTCTGTACTTAAGACATAATTCCCCAATATTTCAGCCTCTACTACTACTTCACAAATTCCAAATCCTTAACTACACACCACCCTAGTTACGCCTCAAAATTTTAGCCAACCACCTTAACCATCTTAATTATCTCACCCTCCAGTACAAACTCTTTCAATTGACTAAACTTTACCAATTAGTTAACCTTTTCCAGAAGAAAAAATTTATGTAATTTTCAATGGCCTAAGAGCAGGAATATACAAACAATGGTCCCAAGTAGCATCTTTCATCATTGGACAACCTAACATTATTCATAAGAGTTTCAAAACCAATCTTGAAGTAGAAAAGGCTTTTTCTGAATACACAAAAAGTCAACATACAACCCTGTCTCTTTGGCCCAACTATAAAGCAGCTTTAAACCAACCATTTAGTTCTACCTCAATGAAGACTCTTAAAAGAAAGTAAGCATGGATCAAATTAACTTTGTACCTACCAAAAATTTTTAAGAAGAAGTCATCAAGGTTACATTAGAAACCTTTATTGATTGTTTCAATTCTATCAACACTTGGACAGACGAATAAAAAACCTAATAATATTATCTAGTAAACCGTGGAAAATTTGGACCCAAAGTAGTCATTTTCCCTTAAGTTGATCCATTAACCACTTGTTTATTTTTTAGACAGGATTTATTGATACTATTTACTTACGAAAGACCATAATCCTTCATCATTTTCCTGCCTACTTTATCGCTGCAGTTAAACAATAACAAGAACGCTTCACCAAGGAATGTGAAGTCTTCCTCAAAGTATTCAATAATTATCCATTTTTCAATGATTAAGGTACTTTAATTATTCCTTGTTTTGCATATATACAAATGGGAATTAACAATGGAAAAGTACCCTCAATCGACAAAGCACCAACTTAAGATTTTAACTGGGAATTACTCAATACCTTCAATATCAATTGTTTAGAAGGTATTTTTCAAGTATACAAAAAATTACCACTGGAACATTACTTCGCATTACCTATCGAGGACATAATATTCTTATGACCTCAACATTAAAAAATCCAATACCTCCTCATACTATGGTTTACAAGCAATAATTTGAAGAGCCATTACTCAAGTTAAAAGGCATTATGGCTCCATTAGCCGACACCATCAAACAACAAATCTGCAATTAGATAAAAGACTACGCTACTCATAACTGCAAGTATTGTCAAGCACGTGAAGCATCTCACTTACTATCAGAAGGAGAGATCTTTATTAAAGAAGAAGACACTAAAGAAGTATACAAAGAAGCTTAAAAGCTACTTTAATTATGTAAAAGCATATCAATTATGTAGCACATTCCACGCATCTTTATCTGTATAGTTTTCTTTTGAGTTGTAAAAGAAAAGATTCCTGACAGTGCTTTATGCACCGATAAATATTTTTCCTATTTACTTTTTTGTTTTTGTTTGTTTTCGATAATGGCATCCATCCTTCAAATGCCCTCGTTGCCTATATAATGTAAGGTCTCCCTCTTAGTAACCTTACAAGACATTCGAGATAAATAAACACTACATTTGAAAAACCTTCCTGTGTCCTCTCTCTTTAAACTCTTTTCTCCTGCTCAAGCCTAAGTGTGGCGAATTTTGGAAACATAGAGTTCAGAGACAATATAACAGGTATGTGTTTTCAACTCTATAATTAAGATTATTATTCACAATTTGTTGTTGTGATATTTGTACACAATATACTAGTTGTGCAGTATGTACAGATATTTCTAAACAAATAATGCATATTTCAATTTCATGTAGATTATCTCGTTTTAATTTTGAAAAATTATATAAAAATTATATTAGAGATCTTAATTCAAACGTTTATAATCCTATGTATACTATGATTATTAATTCTTTCCCTATTACTACAGAAAATAAACAACTACTAGCATAATTATTTGAAACTTTTACCAATCATTATCAACTTCATACTCCTATATCCACTTAAATGTGACCAATTTTTCTGTTTGTAACAATATTTTTCATTGTATTTATCATCTGGAAGAGTCAGTGAATGAATACAATAAAGAAAACAATTATTAATATAATTTGTTACATCTTTCCCCTTGTTGTCCTCAAGACCCAGCTCAAGTACATACTCAACAAGCAAAACTAGATAGAGCCGAAGATTTACATCACTGTTATAAAACTTACCTGAAATTAGCTTATCTTGAATTACAAGAACATTCTCGATAAGAAAATTTATTATAGAAAAAATTTGTCAAAAAATTATCTCGATTACTTTTAAACAAAGATTTCGACAAATTATATTTAATTTTAAACAAAAATTTGTTTTCTTCCACAAAATAATTAATCTTGACTCATTATTATCAATGTATTCTCTACCAACAACATTATAATAATATAGATAAAAGATTAAACATTATAAAAAGTTGTTTTTAACTATTTAAAGACAATCTTACTTTAAATCTTTCTCGTTATAATATATAAGATCTTTCTGCATTAGAAAATTGTTTAGCCAAACATAGAGATTGTGAAGTTCTATAAGCACAAATTCAATTAAAAGCAAACAGTCTAAATCAAGAATCATCTCAACATTATCTAACCTATTAAAGATAAAATGTTGTACCAAAATCTTCTTAAAAGAAAACTAAAAAATTTACAATTTAATATGAATACCTGGATTAACAAATTACAAAGAATTAGAATTATATATCAAGCCCATTAGTTAAATGAAATTATCTTAACTCCTCAACAAATACAACATCTTCACCAATGATCTCATATGACAAAAGTAGACTTAGCTATTATGAAAGTTCGTATTAAACATAATATATCATTACTCCAAAAGTTATCATGAATAGACAACAAATTGATAATGTAGTACATCATTTACAAATGATAGATT
This sequence comes from Pinacopodium congolense, assembly GCA_028565735.1. Lineage (NCBI taxonomy): Eukaryota > Viridiplantae > Streptophyta > Magnoliopsida > Malpighiales > Erythroxylaceae > Pinacopodium > Pinacopodium congolense. The sequence continues at coordinate 18,118,611 of JAOXYD010000135.1, read as the reverse complement.
ATTATAACACCAATATACGAAAAGCATTAATTAACTCTCTCAAAGAATCTATTAAAGAATTTGACCAATTTCAAACAAATCATACTTGTCCTAATTATGAAAGTTTACTTTTTAAATATATGATCAAAGCCTTAGAAGCAATGGAAATAACTGAGCAACATAGAACTATAATACAACCTTCTGTACATCTACCCAATTAATATGAACTGTTTTACCTATAAATCTCTATTAAGCGAATTAAAAGAAGTTAACCAATGACGACATAAGTTTATTAACAAAATACAATTTCATGAAAATAAAAAATTACAATTTCAAGCTCTTAATTTACCAAATCTAGTTATTTTTCTAAACTTTAACTTAAAGAAGCAAATCAAACTTTAGAAAATTACAAACACTAAAGTCAACTTTTTTAACAACAATTAACACGACACTATAAATACCAGCATCTGTTACAAAATCCTTAAGATGTCAAATTTAACCTCTGATATTCTCGAATTAGAAAATTTACAAATAAATGAATATAATGGAATTTTCCATGTTGATGCATTAATTTCAAATGAAAAATTAGAAAACATTTCTAAAGCCTAACTTGATTTAAAAGATCGTCAAGATATAAAAATTCCTACGATTAAAAAATCTCTTTAATCGACAAAATCTTATTTATTATGGAAAGATTTTGTGCACATATTCAAATTGAGCAATGTCAAAGATGTTTTCATATAAATCTAATTGATGAAAATCAAATTTCTAAACATTTACAAAAATTCTCCAAAGATCATAGACATAAAATAGGTTTTATTCATCACTCAACTATTCAAATCCTAATTCAATCCACATATCAAGAAGGAATTGACTCTCCTATACGATTAGTAGTTTTAGATAAACGAATGAATGATTATAATAATTAAATTATTAGAATTATAAATGGAAATCTTGCCTTTAAGAAAATTAAATTCAACACTTGACTTAAATTAAATCCACCTTTATAATCTAAGCACTTAAATAAAGCTATTACTATTGCTTAATAAATCTCCTTAAATTATTGAATTACCTTCTATTAATAAACATTTTTGGATTCCTCAATTAATAGAACCTAGATGATCTTTTAATAAATTTCTTTCCCATACAGAACTAGACAAAGATGGAAAATCATTAATTAGATCACATTCTTTAAAACTTGAGCAACCAGTTTTATTAAAATCTCTTTAAAACATTGTCTGTAAACTTAAGAAATCAATATATGAACTTAAGCAAGCCTCTAATAATGATATCTCAAATTTAATGATACCATTACTTATTTTGGATTTAAAGAAAACACCCTTGATTGGTGTCAATATATGAAGATTAGTATAAGTAAATTCATATTTCTGGTCTTATATTTCGATAATATCTTACTTGCTACCAATGATCTTAGTTTGTTACATGAGACTAAGACGTTTCTCTTTAAAAATTGTACAAATCCATTTACTATCATAATTTTTTTAAAAATAGACTAATAAGTAAATTTTAAAAAGATTTTATGACGAAGACATATATTTACATTATACCTTTTGTTATTCATTTTTTAATTACTCTTTATAATTTCGAAATCTTTACTTATCCTCTCATTTATATTACTACAAGAAATATAATTAAATATTTACTCATAAGTTGAAATTTTATTTTAGAAAAGTAACAAAAGGTTCATAAGAAATTTACACAGATGATGTACCATATAAACTAAAATTGAGGTAAACCTACTAAACTACTACATAAATTTATAAGTTTCCATAGATATATAGTTAGAGTATCAGGGTTATTTTTGACAAAACACTTTGACACTCAAGTCAGAAAGAGCAAAAAGTGCCAATATGTAGAGAGCATACTCAAGTGAATTTGTGATATTATTAATGTTGTACTTATCTTGATGTATGTTCTTTTTACATAGGTAATGTTAGATAATTTCATTAAATGGCTCATATATTTCAGTTTAATAATTTAAAAATATTAAATTTTATTAGTTATTTGAATGGAGATAATAATTTAATTAAAATAATTATTTAGATGTATTTACGTTAATAGAACGTAAAAATAAAGATAATGATTAAAAGGTCTCATTAGAATTTTGAAAATAGATAATTACTCATTCTATCTCTCTGCCTATCAAGCTTTTCACGTATTATTCCATAAAAAAGATACAGAAAAATCACGAAACAAATACTAAGAGAGAAAAAATAAAATTCAAGCATATCTTAAAAATTTGCAGAGATTATATGTTCAGAACATACTAAAAGGAAATATAAATCAAGGTACATTTATGATATTGTGAAAATTATTCGATTTTACGATCCTAAAAATTACGTATTTATATTTATGAAATTGTTACATGTGTTATTAAAATATGGTTTTAAGAATCAGTCAGTTTTCATTTAAGAAATTAATTAAAAAATTATTATGATCTTATATTTTGATTTCTTATAGTTATTTTATCATCTTGATTATGAATATATATTGACGATTATTATTATATGCTTATGCATCTTTTAATTTGAATATCTCGGATGAGATTATATATGATAAAGATGATATGTTCAAGCATCAAAAGAATTACAACTATGAATGAAGGATTAAGTTCAAGTGATGGCGTTATTACTTTTCAAATTGGCAAACCCAAATAACATAATCGCCGTTTAAGTATTATTCCTTGTCTTCATTAATAACACAAGCCATTATTGCACGCATTTATTGCGTTTTGTTTTTAGCTTGCATTTCTTTCTTTTAGGAATTGTTTGACAGATTCCATTAATGGAAACGAAAGTTTCTCTCTCCTATTTGTTATGTCTCTCTCATGCATTCTAATTATCTCTCATTGTTCACGTCATATTTAAAAACGTTAAATGCTTATAGAGAAGTTTATACACTTCTAATGGGATGGATTCACACGTTAGAAATGATATTTGCGTAGCCTTATTTGATGTTTTTCTTTATTCTTTTCGGTTCATGAATTTCATTAAAAGGCATAAATAGAATGAATTTACTTTAATTTCTATTATTATTTATTTAGTTTGATATTTATATAATGAATAATTTAATAGTCATCAAAGTGAACAAAGTAGAAAATTTTATAAATATCAAATTAAAAAATATATATAGTTACTCATAATAATTTGATGCTTATAATTGAAATAACATAATGATATTTTAATAGGTATACTAAGTTTATTGATACTAAAATATTCAAGAATAACCCAAAGGTTGACTAGTTAATTTTATATTAATGAACGTAATCGTGATTAATTAGTATATTTGGTTAGATATATTTAGTATATTTAAAGATAACAAATATATCCAATTAGAGTAT
>JAOXYD010000135.1:18059521-18085414 GCA_028565735.1 Pinacopodium congolense | reverse complement strand
TCAAAAGAATCAATTACTAATAGTAGAGAACTAATATGATTGAAATTAAATAAAGTAAATATTAAATCCATACTTTATGTTTAATCAGAACTTTATATGATGAAGATGATTGAATTATATAAAAAAGTCATATACGGAAAGTTTAGTTGAAACTATTTTGATATTCCTAATACTTAAGTGATCATATTGTATTATAGAGCATCAATCTTGATTTATGATTATAAATTATTAAATTAGATAATTAAAGATAAATTAAAGGAATTTAATTCATATAATCTTATATATAACTTAGGATTATAATTTATATCTATTTTCAACATATTTAGGAACTTCATGTACTGCATATAATGAACTACTAAAGAGAAAAAAGGTAATTTAATCAATTTTAACTTGATTATAAAGTTTGAAAATTTTTAAAGTCAAATATAAGATATTTGATAAATAAGGACTAACATTAAATAATATATCTTGTTCAAACCTAATTGATACTTAAATTAAATTAGTTATAATTTTAATTTAAGTTCAATTAAAATTAGAATTGTATTTGAATTAAAGCATAAATAAGTCCAAACCATATTAAAAATAGGCATACATTCTATAAAAATTATTACTTTTGAGTTATTCCTCTCTGAACCATTTATTCTCTCAATTCATTCATCTGGATACTACTATAGGTCGAATATTTGTGTAGTTATAATAATTTTCATACAAATTATGAATTTAAGAGAATTTATAGAAAAATTAAGAATATATGATTTATTCGTACTTTATTATATTTATGAATTAGTCATGTTTTCCAACATATAGATCTTCCTATTGCCATTTTAAAATAAACCTATAATAAAATAATCCCACTAGATTCAGCAGCTTTATTTTCCATACGGCTTGAGGTAGAACAAGTAATAAAGAACTTACAAGGGGCAAAACAACATGTTTTGATTGTGCAACGTCTGCCAAATAACCTAAAACTTGACAGGTTTTTTACTACTCTTTTGGACTCGAATCGGACCCACTGGAGACAATGATTGCAAAGTACGAGCCAATTAGCAATAAATTCATAGTTAGCTCTCTGATTAAGTAATATATTTATATACCTGTAGTCGGCATGAATACTTTAGACACGATATGTATCTATAGTCTATATATTTTACTTTCAATTGGATCAATTTTCTACAAACCAATTATAGAGGTCAATTTCATGAACTTGTTCAAACCTAATTGATACTTAAATAAAATTAGTTATAATTTTAATTTAAGTTCAATTAAAATAAGAATCGTATTTGAATTAAATTATAGATAAGTCCAAACCATATTAAAAATAGGCATACATTCTATAAAAATTATTTACTTTTGAGTTATTCCTCTTTAGACCATTTATTCTCTCAATTCATTCATCGGGATACTACTATAGGTCGAATATTTGTATAGCTATAATGATTTTCATACGAATGATGAAATTAAGAGAATTTACAGAAGAATTAAGATTTATAATAATAAGATACTATATATTATGCATACTTTATTATATTTATGAATTAATCATGTTTTCCAACATATAGTTCTTCCTACTGCCATTTTAAAATAAACTTATAATAAAATAGCCCCACTAGATTCAATAGCTTTATTTTCCATACGGCTTGAAGTAGAACAAGTAACAGAGAACTTAAAAGGGGCATAACAACATGTTTTGATTGTGCAACCTCTTCCAAATAACCTAAAACTTATCGATTTTTCACTACTCTTTTGGACTCGAATCGGACCCATTGGAGATAATGATTGCAAAGTACGAGCCAATTAGCACTAACTTCATAGTTAGCGCTCTGGTTTAGTGCTTAAGTAATATATTTATATTCCAATAGTCGGCATGAATAATTTAGAGACGATATGTATCTATACATTTTACTTTCAATTGGATCAAATTTCTACAAACCAATTATAGAGGTCAATTTCATGAATCGTGATTATTGTATTGTCAATGAATGGTATTAAATGCATGTAGATAATTGTATATGTATATTTGTACAGCATATGCAAGATGGAGATAGAAAGAAGACTTATACCAACCTGGGAAAAGTGTTAAGGAGAGAGGAAGAGGACAGCAATGGGGGGTTGTCGGCCATGGTTTTGTCTTTGCCATAGTCAAACTTTATGGTTCAAAGTTTTGAAAGAGAATTTCGGCGTCTTACAATATTTTTATTGTACCAGACAAAAACCCCACAAACATACCTTTCTCTTCCAGTTTCAATTAATTAAAAGGAACACTGACATGACTATAAACTCGACATTTTCAACGTTTTAGGAACACATTTTTGGATTTTCATGGCCGACTAAAAGCCACGTTTTCAGTCCTTTTGACGAAAAGACCCACTTCTTACTGGAAGAACTGATTCTTGAAAAAATATATCATATGAGCTATGATCAATGAGATGAAGTTATCAATGTTTTACTTTTCTGCTCTTTCTAAAAGTCACGTCTCATAAATTTTGCCAAGTTTTAAGTTCAGTAGCTAGTTCAGGAACATTTTTTACTTAAAGTAGTTACTATAGCTCGTATAATAAATAATAGGAGAACGCTCATTTAAAATTGTCACATATTCTCATCATACATGTTGCTCTACGGAAAGGTTAAACCATCGATGTATGAAGCACTTGATAATTTTGTCTTTGTTATTAATTCCAAGAAATTTACTTGAAGGGTGGTCTCAAGAGAAAATTTAACTAACTCACTGTCTATTTTAATAAACTCGTACCTTATAACTTAAGCTCTTTAAGAGGAGCATAAGCTGTGCTCTTGATTTTTTCAATCATATAAATATGGAATGCAAATATATGCCTTAATTGTACAGCGACCAACCCGAGCAAGATAAGATAATGTATTATGCACAATGGAGACGAGAGTCAAGACTTTTAATTAACGAATTGCTTCAAAATGAGGTCATGTATGCTCCCCCCTGCAGCGTGCACAAATTCATGAGGGCCCACAAGATTTGATTTAATATTATGTCTTCTTAAAGAGGAGATATAAATCCTGTAGGCCTGATGATATCACGTATGCCCTACTCATATCTTTCTCTTCAAACATGAAGAGTTTTAGACCAATTTGAAAATATCTTTTCTCTAACAAGCAATTTGAAAATTAAAAAAAAACCTTAATATTGTCCAATATGCATAGGCTTAACAAATGTCTCTATGATTAAAGTAGGCTGCTAGATTGCTAGGTTGACTGTAAGTTATTTTTAGTTTAATATAAATTGTTTATCACACATATAACTCATTTGGAATTTTTAGCAATATTATTCTTAATAGCTCAATTTTGAATGCCTTTAAATTCAAAAGGAAGATACGAGAAAGTAGGTCATGGAACACTGTCTAAAGTGAGACATGACCATATATTCTTCAAGACCATGATATGAACCTAGAATCATGCTGAGTAAAAGGGGAGACAATTGTTCATAATAATATTGCTGCCACTCAAATTCAACACTTCTAACTGTTCAATCAAAGGAATTTTATTTTATTTTTTTCCTATTACTCAAATCCAATTCAATTCTTAGCTTTTCTGCGTTAAATCTTTAATCACACTCCATACTGTCACCCGGCAAGCCCCAATTCCACAAGTATTTGAGTCATGATACCGATTGACCCACGAGTACGCAAAATATTTGCATTGCCATTGTCAATAAGGTACATGGTTACTTACTTTTATTTTTCATTTTCCACAGGGGCTAGCTCCGAGTAAATTGGGATGCATGAAGCAGCACCAACGCCCCCATTGAGTTGAGAATAAATCCAATTTAACATATCTATTAATTACTATATGTTATAGATATTGTGTATCCCCCTAGCACTCTCTTATATATTTACTTCAGAATACAACTTCGCCAATTAACCATTATTTTCGTATCTATGGTTTCTTCTGCCATCATCAAATCATAGTCATTATGAGAAGAGGAATGCACCTATACTTTTTTGCTTCCTCCATTTTGAATGCTCCTCTTCTTTGAAGTATATGGACTAATCATGCTTCATTGCAATTCTAACCCAAACATCAAATTCACCACCTTAATTAGTATCTTTCTCCGATTCTGAATTTTCTAAATCTTAATCGCCGGATTCATTTATACACTTAATGGTTGGGTTCACCAATCTTGACTGTATCTATTAATTGTTGGTTAGTAATATAAAATCAATATAAAAAGGTGTTTATACTTAAACTTATGCTCTCCCTTTTTTTTTTCCCCTAAAAATCAACTATTTGTACTTTTCTATGATTCCGTGCATCTTCTAATATTCTTACAAGAAAGATAGCCAATTGTAATTGAAGTATTTGAAGTATATGTTAATCATAAATATTAACAAAATTTGGATATATATGAAGTTGAAGATGACACCCACAGTCAAACATAGTATTTCCACTTGAATTATCTAAAAATAGAAACAATGTAAGAAGGAAGAAAATTATAGGTACAATAGGGAAATGTAGAAGATGAAATGAAAACCTAAGATATAGTTCATTCTCAAATTCCTAGATTTACTAATCTTTGCGCTGGTCTGGTCTTTGTCTCACACTTCGTATACTATTCAATTAATATTTAGTCTATGACTATCTTGAAGACAGGCGAATATTACAGCAAAAAAGTCATCACCGGATATGCTTCCGTGCTTTTTAAGCTTTTGTTTGTGTTCTTACTCATGGATCAGTTTTATGGGCTAACTTGGAGCATTCTCAAAAATAGCTCCACAAACTTTCCCCGTCAGAAGTTTCCAGTGAGTCTTCGGACTGCGGCGATGTGATTCTTGGCGGTGAAACCATCATGCCCCCGGCCATGTCCACCAGTAAATTTGGCATGTCAAACAGTGTGTCCTCATCAACGAACTCGTGTACACTTGCTGTCACATCGACACCACTGGTTTCATCATATACAGATTGCCCTGAAACCTCACTTTTGCTCATCATTTCAGTTCTTTTCAATGCAGCTGCAGCTGTGGCTGCATTTCTTATATCGGCCGACGAGGATGAAGCGGGAACAGGATATGATCCAGCAGAATCTGGGAAGTTGAGAATGGCATCGCCGCCTCTTAGGGCAAGCACCGCTACGTCATAGGCGGCGGCTGCCATCTCTGGGGAAGGGAATGTGCCAAGCCAAATGCGGCTGCTCTTGCGTGGTTCTCTGATCTCCGACACCCATTTGCCACTTCGGCTTCGTATACCACGATATATAGGATGTTTTCTGGGATAATTAGAAGTAGCAGGGGTGGTCATAATGGTGGGAGGACTAGAGCTGGAAGGCTGAGGTGTGTCAATTGGGTTCCCTGTAGGAAGAGAATTAGGGTCAAATGATGGTGGTTGGCTGGTTTGATGCACATAAGTTGGATTGTAAGGGTCAGCCATTTATGTTATGGCGTGAATGTTCAATTAATATTTTCAAGAAGCCGACTGCGGGGAAATGATAATAAGTGGGGTATCATAGGAAGGAACAGAAGAGAAGAAACACGTACGCATGTTTAGTGTTTGCGGATGTTAATGTGTTAGAAAAGAGGGGGAAAATAAAGGGATAAAAGCGTGGGAAATTCGTGGGAGACTCGTGGTTTCTGAAAGCATTTGTGTAATGTCTAAGTTCTTAGCGAGTTTTTAGTTAGTCTTGGCAAAGTGGACATTTAGATAGCCGGAAAGCTACCCTTTTGCGGTTTTGGTGTTTTCAATATACTGATTATGAACGCACACGGATGACTTTTGCAAGCTAGCACTTAGATGGCCCCTGGTCCACTCTTCTTCTATTTACGGTTTCCAATGCCTCGTAGTGCTTCATTTTCTGTTTATTTTTTTCCTCAAAATTTTTGTTAATATTGTGTGAGATTCTCCGACTACTTGATCACAGTTCAACGTTGGGCTATGGCTACTCGAGTAGAAGTTAAAAGAGATCGGGTATAAATTGTCAAACCCCCAATTGTTTCATGTCTTGACTATGGAAAATGATATGTGAATCTATTGCAAAATATCTTTCCCAGTTTCTTGTGTAGAGGAAGACCGACCTCAACTATTCCATTCCTTTCTTATATTATCTTCAATTCAATTTGTTAGAGACGATCCTTTCAGTCAATTCAAAGACACCATAAAAAAGAACAACTCATTCTCCCCACATCATCAAGCCACTTGTTGCGTTTTATTATCACGTGTGTATTGACAAAAGAAGACTTACTGTTTGGAGTGATCGCAAATTAATTCGAAAAGTTCTAGGGGAGAATTTAGATCTGATCAAGTAAATATCTATATACAATCAAAAAATATTATATTTCAATTCAAACTCTTAAGATAATGAATTATAGATTTTTTATTATATATAACTCATTTTAATATTAATGTAAGATAATTCACTTATAATTTTTTACAACACGACTTTATTTTTCTTTGTATTACCCTATTTTTTATAGCTAATATTAGGAGTTTCAAAACTAAAATTATAATAGGAGCCCAGCATGAACATTGGACAAGTTAGCTTTGCATGCTACACATCACAAGTTAGGATTACAGTTTTAATATATTTTCTCCAATTTTATCTGAGAATAATTAAAGGTTATAATTATCATGTTAATTGAATTCTAATTTCATAAGAATTTCAATTAGAATCACGATTTGCAGTTCTAATTACAGTTCTAACTGACTATAAACGATCCTAATTTTTTTTAAAAAAATTGAATATGGATTGTATCATGTATTTAAAATTAGGATTTGTAATCCTATCTCTTATAATTCAAATACAAATATGATATGCTTGAAAGAAAATAAAAACAGTTCTACTATAATTATGATACACTGAGAGAAAAATAAAATTACGTTAAAAAATCCTGAATAATTTTGAATTTGGAAAATAAACAAAAAAAACTTAAAGATTTTTAAAAAGAAAATAAACAGTATAGTTGACATGGTCAACAAAAATTTCTGAGCAAATGCATAAAAAGAAAGAGCAAGTTTTAATTAACCCTGATCATACGTTAGCTTATTCCGTCTTGGGCGTAAGGTTCAACCACACAATCTTTAAACCCCCTTTATATTTAACCACACAATCTTTGAACCCGTTCATTTTCTCTTGTGTTTATGCTTTTTTTTTTCCTGGGGTTTTATGTAATTCTATTTGAGTAATTGATGTATATACAAATACAGAATTGTAAAGCGTCGCCGTATCCATGAACTGACAGCCGCAGTTGTTAGTTTAGATTGACCTCTAACAGTTAATTTATCGTATCCAAGACTGACTCAAAGGTTGGTATTTTATTGTGCATAGGTTTTAACTTGTAAATTAACACGTCAGCATCCAAACAGTTAAGATATCTACGGCACTAGATAACAGATCCAAGTCTGATTAGGAACGAACTACTTAAAACTCTATCCTCATCTATAAATAACAACTTTGGGATTACACTCTCTACCTATGTTATCTCATTGTTAAAGACACGTCTAGTCCTCAACATATTCTTTGTTTCGTCTTGCCATAGTCTGAGGGTATAAGCAAGCAGAGAGGAAGTTGAATATGGCTGGTGGCGTTGTTATTTCGGGTGGTGGAAATAGGGATTACCCCGGTAGATTCACCTTTAACGTCTTCTTAACCTGTCTTGCTGCTGCTGTTGGTGGTCTGATTTTTGGCTATGATTTGGGTATATCAGGTACAAGCTTTGCTTTTGAGCTCCACAACTGTTCTTTATGAATCTCTACCCATTTTTGCTGAAGCTTATTTAAGTTTAAAATACTTAATGAAACCCTCCAACCATGGCCCGTCTTTTGTACTTGCAACAATGCTTATCTTTATTACTTTTGAATACCATGATTTATGCAATTGAGTGAACAGGTGGTGTTACTTCCATGGACCCTTTCTTGAAGAAATTCTTCCCCGACGTGTACGAGAAGGAAACGACAGTAACTCCATCGGATGATCAGTACTGTACCTTCAATAACGAGACGTTGACATTGTTCACGTCTTCGCTGTACTTGGCGGCGCTTGTTTCGTGTTTAGCCGCATCTTCAATTACTCGAGTTCTTGGACGTCGTGCCACCTACCTCGTTGGTGGCATACTTTTCGCCATCGGTTCAGTCCTCAATGCAACTGCTGTTAAAGTCTGGATGCTTATTGTTGGCCGTCTTTTTCTTGGTTTTGGTATCGGATGTGTCAATCAGGTAATACTAATTCTATGCTCTTCTTAACTATATATATATATTTTTTCATATAGAGAAAATTATGCACAAGATGGTAGTGCAATTTACATCCTAGTTATTGTAATATTTCTTATAAACTAAACTGCATGTACTCTTTTTTGTGTACAGGCTGTGCCAATTTACCTTTCTGAGGTAGCTCCTCACAGGTACCGTGGTGCCCTAAACATAATGTTCCAACTGATGATTACAGTTGGAATTCTGGTAGCCAATTTCCTCAACTATGGCTTCGCAAAGATTGGCGGTGGTTGGGGATGGAGGTTGAGCTTGGGTGGTGCAATAGTTCCGGCCCTCATTATTATTGTCTCTTCATGTGTCCTTCCGGAGACACCCAATTCATTGATTGAACGAGACCACTTTGAGGAAGCCAAAGCGCAGTTGATTAAGCTCCGTGGAGTTCCTAACGTAGATGAAGAGTTCGAAGATATTGTCAAAGCTAGTGAGGCTTCGAAGAAGGTTAAACACCCGTGGAGAAACATTATGCAGAAGAAATACAGGCCTCAACTTGTTATGTCTATTTGCATTCCTATGTTCCAACAACTTACTGGAATGAACGTCATTTCTTCTATGCCCCTGTCCTCTTCAAAACCATCGGCTTTGGAAGCACTGCCTCTCTTATGTCTGCGGCCATTACTGGTGTTGTTAATTGTCTTGCAACTTTGGTCTCTATCTCCACCGTCGATAAGTTTGGAAGGCGAACTCTTTTCCTTGAGGGTGGTGTTCAAATGCTTATCTGTCAGGTTCGTTGTTAGTCGATTTGTTTATAACATATTCAATGTGCATCATATATTTTCAGTATTTTAACGAGAGGTTTCCATTTCTTTAAACCTGTACAGATCGTCGTGGCCTCTGCAATTGGAGTTAAGTTTGGAGTGAGCGGTAACCCAGGTCATCTTTCTAAGACGTACTGTGCTTTTGTGGTGTCTACCATATGCGTCTACGTTGCAGGTTTTGCATGGTCATGGGGACCTATGGGCTGGTTGGTTCCTAGCGAAATCTTTCCACTTGAAATCCGATCAGCTGCAATGAGTATCAACGTGGCAGTGAACATGATCTTCACCTTCGCCGTTGCACAAGTCTTCACAATAATGCTTTGCAAGTTGAAGTTCGGATTGTTCATCGTCTTCGGTGTCTGTGTGGTGATAATGAACATCTTCATTTACAAGTTCTTCCCTGAGACCAAGGGAGTCCCCATTGAAGAGATGACCACCGTTTGGAAGAAACATCCTCACTGGAGCAAGTACTACGATGCTGATGATTCCGCCGTTGAAATGCCCACTAAAAAGAATCCTGGACCTGGATTAGCTTGATTTTTCTTTGTGAAAAAAAAAAAACTAGAAATTTGTCGTGTCTACGTTTTAATTTTCGGTGTCTGTTTTGTTTTTAGCTTCGAGATTTGTTAATTAGTAATGTCTTTATTTAGTGTTTTCTGTTAAGGGTAATCCCCTTTTCAATCTTATATATAAACATTTCATTCCTATTATTTGTTTCCTCGTCTTTTATTCTTAAGCTCAGTTCGTGGAAGAAACAGCGAGTTCTTTCGACAGTCGATAATATGGGGACTGCAGTTATAGAAAGACAAATAATAAAAGCTGTGAGAAGTTCAAAACGTATCAAAGTTGGTAACAAACCGTACCTAAAATATTTGAAGCTTAAAGTTCATAAAGAGGTGGTAACCCATCAAATACGGAAATTATCATCACTTTTAAATTATTTGATTGGTATTTGTGATTTCAATTTTTTAAAGATTCATGTGATTTACATTTTATTTTAAAGATCTTATGATTTGATTATTATTTTTTTAAATGTAAAATCGGTTAATAATATAAAAACTACTTTGGTAAAGAGATTAAAAGTAAATTCATATCAGAATTGAAAAAAATAAAAACAATGATAACACATTGTATCTCAATTTGACGGAAAAAAAAATGTTACTAGTTCTTCTCATCTTATTTTTGGATAGAATACGAATCCATTAAAGATTTTAGATAGTTATTTCTTTAGCATTTAAATCCTGCACAGTGCTGGCCACGAGTCAGAAGATTAAAGTAGTTTTTGGCTTAAGAAAACAAAAGATGAATTGTTCTTTTGTGTGGACTCACTGCAAATCTTATAAACACTCGAAGCCACTGAAGATTCCAAGAACTCTACCAACCAGCCCATGTCGGGTTGCGTTTGAGATTAACCAAAAAAAGAAACAAAAAAATAGCTTCGGTCGAACAGGATGGCCGTTTTGTAATTTAGAAATAAAATTTAATACAAATTTCTATAACGTTAAAAAAAATGTCCATAGGAGGTACACATTTTGGAACTGTGATGGGTGGAGCTTGGGTTTGAATTCCATTAAATGGGTTGGCTTTGGTTTTAAGAAAAGGTAAGTTGTTGGGACCGAGTTGATATATTTTGATGGGTTGGGTACATCTTGGGTCTAGTTCAGCGCCATCCATATTCAATTGTCTAAACTTTATGTTATAAGAACATTTTATTAATTTGGGTTTATTTTCGCCTGTTTAACTTTATTATTTTATTTTTCAAAAAAATATTTTGACTTATCTTGTAATTTTCTTCTGTTTAACTTTATTATTTTGTTATAAATATCATACGAACATCAACAACATCACTGAGCTTATCATAGACCAAAATGTACATTAAACGAGCTAAAATGATTAAGTTGAGGCCACCCTTCTTTTAAAATGTTAATATAAAATTTTAATTTTCTTTCAAATTTAGAATCTTTTCAGTTTTAGATCCCATATAAACCTAAAAAAATGAATTAATCAAATTACATACAAGTTGATCTGATTACCGTCTTACTGTGAAATCAAATTATATCATCATGTATTTTAATCTTTTGCCCACCATCTCTTGCCAGGACAAGCTCCTAAATGAATGATAAAATATTACTTTTATATTTGAAATATTGAAGTCGTGAACAATTTTATAATTTTACTTACAAAATTAGGATTTGAATTCTTACTCGAGATATGTATCACATTGATGATTATAACGTTATGTTAGTGTTAAGTTTCCATAAACTTTAATATTATTTTTTCTTTGAGAGAAGTTATATTATGATCTTTAAAGTTTTTGTTGAAATTTAAGTTTGATCTTAGGATTTTGTGTTGATTAAATTAGTTTTGTATATTATGAAAATAATTATAATTAGTAGAACCACTAACTTAATCAAAATTTGTTAAATTAAGTTTACTAAACACTTAGTATGACATTTAAAATGGCCTTCCAACTTATCTAAATACATAAAACAGATTCTCCATTCGATCTTTTATATGGTAGGCTAAATTATCTAGCGTTCTAGTAACAAATAAGCCCCTTATTTAGAAAAAAAAAAGATTACTTAGATTTATGTTAACAAAATCTTGATTTGGGAAATTGATTCTATCAATTTGAGGGCCAATTAAAATAAGGATCATAACGAGAAAGATTTATTTAAACACTATAAAATCTTAGGCCAAACTTAAATTTTAATGAAAATTAACCAAAATATACCTTCAACCATTCTTGTTTCCCTTGATTGATTGGCTTTATGAATCTTAAACACTAACATATGATGTATATACATAATTTGATTGTATTGATTTATCACATATGTTGGTGAATCATAAGCCTAGAATGCTTAACATTAAGGTTAATATCATATAGATCATTTATATTTCTTGTTACATGTTACATAGACAATTTAATTTACTACAGGTGATGAGCGTATAGGTTTGTACCTAAAAGAAGGGAAAATTATCTAAGTTTATCTATCAAAATGAGTTTTAGTCAAATCAAATAAGTGTCTAATATATTAGGCATCATTACTTCTCATTTATAGAAAATTAAAAAGAATGATAATTTAACGACAACTTGACTTTATAAATTTAAGGCTCTTCTATTACATATACTTTCATAGGTTCAGACTTCATCTTTAGAAGAGCGAAACTCAAGAGCAATTTCTTGATTCTTCACCAAAATTTGAATTTTATAAAGGATTCAACTAAGGGGCCAGGGATCTAATACAGAGGCAGGTGTTTCTGTAATTTTACATGAGTATTTTTACAAAAACACCCCCTCTATATTAGAGGGGCCACCTGGGGGCCAATTATGAAACATGATTTCAATGTGCTGTATACATCCATTTCATATATGATGGTAAAAACATCATTCTAACCCTAATGCTAACATTAATATTCAGATCAGATCTTAAAATTTTAGGATGTTTAGATTAGATCTTAACATTTCATAAGCATTCTTAGGTTTTTTTTTAATATTTATAAAATGCTATGGCTCTTTTTAAATATTTTGAAATATTAGACTCTGACCAAAACATAGATAAAAATGTTAGGGTTGATATGATGCTTTTTACCCACACATGATTCTTATACAGTAAATGTCATGTCAACTTTACTATCATAGTAGATTTTTGTGGGCGCCACTTATAAATGTTGTAGCTCTTTCAAAAATTCTTTTGTTTGAGTAACAATAGAACTAAAATGTACCCTGATTCGATAATAGATATAGCCACTACATATTGTTTCTTAGATAACAAAGAAAATGCACCTAAGCCAAGCTAAGATGAAAAATGCAACACTCGACTTATAAAGGTTTCAAAATGTGTTGATAAAAATCAGTATAATTCAAAAAATTTTTAAATATTTTATTTAATAATATTAAGAAGTAACGATAATAATAATCTGTTATCATACATTAAAACAAATAATAAAATTTAAATATTATTACTTTAAAATCCTATATATACAATGATTAGAACTGTTGTTAAAAGATGAAGTTTTTTAGGTTTGAATAGAGTTTAAGTACAAAAAAGAACAAGGAAAGAACTTTGCACAAAGTTTGGGTTGAATGATGTTATAATGTCTTAGTGATATACTATTAATTAGGTTGCATTTCAATTTGATAAAATTAAGAATTGAGACTTTGACTCTCATATGATTTATAAAGATAACTATTAACTTACTTTGACCCTTTTTAATATGAAAGTAGTTATGTTTTTTGTCTACAAAAAGACACATTCTTTCTTCTTTCTCCTTTTTATTATGCCTCTCACTTTCTTTTATTTGTGATTGAAAAGTTGTATCAAATAATCAAATAGTGATTATTCTAAATTATTTTGCTTTGGAAATTAACACCAAAGAAAAAAATAGGGTAGAGGATACTTCTGGAAAAACAGAGAAAAAAAACCAACACCACTCCTTCCATGAACATTGTTTATAGATAGAGATGGAAAAGTGATAGAGCACTAGAACTCCAAAGAGAGAAGCCATGAATTCCTTTGATAGATACAAGCGATTTGTTGTTCTCGAAGGCACTAAGAAGTAAGTATCTTTATCTTTAAAAAAAATGTTATTTCTGAGTTTCACCTTTTATCCTTAGAGTTTCGTAGGAATGAGACATGAAGATCATAAATGTGAAGCCTTTCACCATAGGGAGAGAGAGAGAGAGAGAGAGAGAGAGAGAGAGAGAGAGAGAGAGAGAGAGAGAGAGAGGAGATCACATTGGCAACATTCTTTATATGTACATTAGGTTTAATCTTTGGGATTATTATTATTTTCTTTACTCATCTATCGTTAGGTAGCGCATAGAGACAAGAGCTACAAGATTCCACACCTATTACAGTACAAAATTATAGTTAAGGTAAGTTAGTACCACTCAGCCTATGTGCAATAACCATTATGTAACTTGTTTGTTTTTATAAGGTTGCATAATTGGGTGGATTTTTTCTATTTTAATTGACTCAATTTGGCTAAGTAGATTCACATGACTACCTAGTCCTTACCAATGCACACATATAACTAGGCAATTAATGATCTTAACAAGAAGCTTGACCATTTGAAAAATGCATTTAAGTTATGGTGTGTACTTTTTCAACAATTTTAGAAATTGGGAAACGTTTGTGTTTTGTGATGGTTTTAAGCATAGAGCCTCTGTATCTAGATGACACGAGCATATTGCTTTCATATATCTTTTTCTAGTTGGTTAGGGAATTAGCCTTTTATAGTTTTGATGGATACAACAATTACTGGTATCACTTTTATAGTTTTAGAGCTTTTTAAAAAAATTTATAGGTTGAGGTTGCAATGCTTTAGAGGAACTTCTAACCATGGTAATCTATAAAAAAGCGATGGATGCAGAATATACTATTATTTGCTTGCAGATGGGGAAATTATAACCTTGCTAAATTATAATTAATCAATGCTATGTGTCCTTGTGTGCAACATAACATTAGGTCTTTAAAATTAAAAGGTTGGTAGTTTAAATTATCATCATTTGCACATGAAGGTTTTTGTACAATCCTTTCTATTTTCTTGTATCTATCTGTTCAACTTTGATGTTAGTATATATTAAAAAGTAGCTCAAGTTTCTTTTCCTTTTGCTTAATATCATTCCTATAAGAAGATATCTTGGTTCTTACTCGAGAGACCTTTTATGAATGGTGATTGAGTGGTAGCCTTCTTTTAATTTAGTGGCTTGTTTTAGTTAGATGATAGTAAGTGGCTGAATGTACATGTATCAATTGATTCATAGTTTTGAATATCTTTTCTTTGTATTTACATGTCAATATTGTCAAAATTTAAGCCTTTATCTAATATATTTTGAAGATTATGTGAATATGTATGATGCATTAGCCTTTTATATTTATTTAAATAGTTAGAAACAAATGACCTATTCTTCGAATAGCAATATATTTGCCTTCGTAATAATGTTTAGAACTTCTCACTCTAGTTTCTATCATTCCTTTGGTTTATGTTTAGGTAGTTGATCATTGTTAAACCCATGGAGTTCCTAATTATTAGTTTTAATGATAAACAAATATTTTTATTACAAATAGTTTAGTTTTGATGCATTAGAAAGATAGAAACATGCAAATTGTGAAAGGACGTGTGTTTGACCCTAAGAAGAAGTTAATTCACGAAGGAAAAGAAGATTGGAGTAAGAATTAAAGTGTCAAAATGAAAATCAAGACATAAAGATCAAGATCGAATAGGTTTAGGAATATGTTTTAGAATGTAGCTACACTTGATCTTAATCAATACTTGAAAAAAGCTCAATTTCGGTTTAGTGATTGTATATAGTTAAAATTGGTTTAAGTGGCTTAGATTGTTTAGTTTAGAAGAAAATATTTAAATATCTAATTCACCAGCTTTCTTGGACACCATAAGGCTTTTAAGGGTGATAAGAAGAATGAGGAAATTCCTACAGATTGGAAATATAAAAGGGATTATCCTTCAAATTAAATTATAGGTGATGTACAAAAAGTTATAGTAACTAGATCTTTTCTTATATACAAATCTCATATTGCTTTCATTTCTCAAACATAACCCAAGTTAATAGAAGAAGCACTTAGTGACAAATGTTGGATTCTTGTCATGAATGAATAATTGAATCAATTTGAAAAGAATAAAGTTTAGAACTTAGTTCCTAGGCTTAGTAATCATCACATTATAAATACAAAGTGGGTGTTTAGAAAAAAAGAAGTGTGATGAGTTAGATAATAATGTGATAATCAAAGTTAGGTTAGTAGTAAAAAGCTATAACCAAGAGGAAGGTATAGATTATGAAAAACCTTTGCACCCATAACTAGATTAGAAGCTATTAAATTTTTACTTACATTTGCATTATACATGGGTTTTAAAAATTTTCAGATCTACGTGAAAATTTATTTTCTAAATAGTTTTAATCAAGAAAAATTTATGTTGACCAATTCACTATTTTTGAAAATCATGATACACTTAATCATGTTTGCAAACTTGCAAAGGTTTTATATGGTTTAAAATAAGTTCCTGGACCTTAGTATGAAAGATTGAATACATTTCTTTTACAATGAGAAAAATAGATGCCATCATCTTCATTAAAATACAAATTTATGACATTTTAATTATTTAAATTTATGTTGATAATATCATGGGGCTAGTAATAAAAGATTGTGTAAGGAATTTTGTAAGTGTATGAATAGGGAATTTAAGGTAAACATCTGGAAAGCTTAACTTCTTCCTTGCTTATAAATCAAGTAAATGAATGATAAGATCTTCATCAATCAAGCAATGTATACTAAGGAACTACCCGTACACTTTGAAATGGACCAAGAAAAGCCTCCAAGAACACTGATGAGTATTAAAATAAAGTTAAACACAGGTTAAGAAAGTAAACTCATAGATGCTAACACTTATCGAGATATAATAGGTAGTTTATTTTACCTTATTACTAGCAAACCCGATATTATGTTTATTATGTATTTGTGTGCTACATATCAATCTAATCCTAAAGAATCACATCTTTTAGCAATTAAGGGCATACTTATGTATTTATGTATAACCATGTCACTAGGATTTTCGTATCTAATACATGCATTAATAGAATTAGTTAACTATTTTAATACAGATTATACTAGTAGCCTATTAGATAGAAAGAGCACTTCTGAAAATTGTCAATTCATAGGCAATGCATTATTTCATGGTTTAGTAAAAAGTAAAATTTCTATAGCATTGTCATTTGTGTAAGTAGAATATGTAACAATTAGCAATTGTACTGCATAAATACTTTAGCTTAGGCAAAAACTTAGAAATTATGGCATGAGTGTTATTAAGATCCCTTTTAGGTGTGATAACACTAATGTTATAAACCAAACAAAGAATTCAATTAAATATTCTAGGGTCGAGCACATAATGATAGGATATTAATTCATTAGAGAACATATGCAAAATTATGATATTGAACTGAAATTTATTGATACAACATATAAATTGGCCAATGTTTTCACTAAATTAATGAATGAAGATAGGTTTTGTATGACTAAGAGAGAATTATGCATGACTGATGGTAGATCTCTTTGAAAATATTATGAAATTATGTATACTTTTTTTACATTTATGTGAATTTTTTTCATAATAATTATTTTTTAACAATTGGTAATCGGTATCTTTTCAATTCTCTAATAATTTTTTGATGATTTTAAAAAGGGGAGAGGTTTAGTGATATTAGATTTTTTGTGTAAGGGAGTTACTTTTTTATTATTGTTTGTACTTATGAATTATATTCTTAATGCATGATATGTTTTAGGGGAGTTACGTTTTGAATGTTGTTTTGGTTTATGAATTGTGTTTTTAAAGCATGATATGTTTTTATGCTCCTTTAATACTTTATTGCTTCATGATATATTGATGTTTATATTTAGGGGGAGCAATATTCAATTAATGCATGAACAAAGGGGGAGTAAGGTTTATATAATGAAAATATATGACATAAGAATTTTAGGAGAGCATTAAGAATTTGCTTTGGTTTATGATTACATGGAATGTCTTTTTAGCTATCAAATATTAAATGTTTTGTTATTATAAAAAAAGGGAATTTTTAAACCAAGGGATGTCTAATTTTGGTTTTAATGATAACAAAATATATTTGTTACTCATGATTTTATGATAAAGGCTTTGAAAGATAGATTCATTGAAGAATCATTTGATGAAAAGTTAGAGTGAAAAGAATAGACTTGAAGATCAAAATTGAGCATAAGTTAAGATCAAGTAACTTAATACCTTCAAGAGATCTCTTGAGGTAGTTTGAGTTTACTTGTAAGTCTTATTTAAAGGTTTAACAACTTTAGGGGTTCAAAATTACATATACATTATATAAGTTTTCAAATTTTACATAAAGATTCATTTGTTAAGATATTTTGAGTTTTTAAACTTAATTAGAGCGTCTTGATCACAAAAATTTTTGTTGAAATTTGTTAAACTAGGTTAAGTCAAGTTTTTATGAGAAAAATAATTTTAGGAAGTTTGAAAAATTTTAAAAGATATGAAAATTTTGAAAAAGCATTTGGATCTTCAAAGAGCAAGACATATTTGGTTTATTAATTTAATTGAAAGGTCTTAGTCCTTAAATTTACCTTAAGAATATTTTCAAACATGTGTGAATTGGTTTTTAAGTAAAAGGAATTGTTTTAAGATGTTTAATTTTAAAATAAGGAATCGATAGAATCTGTAAAATATGTTTTCTAGATTGATTGGTCGACCAATCTGCTTGGTATGGTTGCCTAGTCATTAGTCTAACTATACTTAGTGGTCAACAAGTTAAGGCTGATAATGAGTAACAGACAGTTCTATCTTGTTTCTAATGGCATTTCAAGTGAATCTAACAACTAGAAAGTGTGTCTAACATAATTTTGAGTTTTAAAAGTCTATAAATATGCGTCTTAAGGGTCGTTAGACAATGATTATTCATCTTGATCAAGTTTTATGAGATTATTAAGCTTTAAAGTCATTAAAGCTATTGTTGAGTTATTTTTCAACATTTATTGCAACTTTTTATGATTTTGGAAAGAAATTTCTGTTTTTTGGTTCTCAATCTAAACAAAATTGATTTTTGTTGA
The DNA here is from genome assembly GCA_028565735.1 of Pinacopodium congolense. Classification (NCBI taxonomy): domain Eukaryota; kingdom Viridiplantae; phylum Streptophyta; class Magnoliopsida; order Malpighiales; family Erythroxylaceae; genus Pinacopodium; species Pinacopodium congolense. Next base: position 18,066,825 of record JAOXYD010000135.1, on the reverse strand, counting down.
TTTTCAAAAGCTTTCAAGTGGTTTACAAAGTTCGTTTTTCTTCTTGACAAGTTTTGTGCATATTTAAGCCCTAATTATTGGATTTCTAAGTAGAACATCTTTAAAGTGTAAATCTTTAAGTAAAAGGAGCTTATTGAAAGGTTCTTCTTCACTTTAAAAATAGAATTGCAAAATTTTTCTCTTCATCTTCATAATAGAAGATTGATTTTTCAAGAATTCATCTTCATATAAAAAATAAATTGCTTTTAATGAAATTTCTAACAAATAATTAGAGAGTAAATGTAGGCAAAGTTTTCTTGTTAAACCATAATAAAAGTTTGGTTGTCAACTCTCTTTTACCTATTTTCTTACATTAATTTTTTGTGCATTTCATTTATATTCATATTGTGATCATTCGCATCATTATACACTTTATCATAGGCTAATTACGATTAGAGATTGCATTCTTCATAAGATTCTGTTTAGGTGTTAAGTTTAGAAATTTCTAACACATAATCTACCTTTCTTTCTTAGGTATCATTAGGACTAGCATTTTCCAAATTATTGATTAGCCAATCTTGGAAATCATAGTTTCGAAGAAAACTTCAAAGAAGATTTGAGATTTTATGAAAAAGAAATCATAAGAAATAATAGGGGTAAAGGGGTAGTAGTTTTAGTCATTTTACCAAAAATTTGAACTACTCTGAATGAAGTTAAAAGAGTCAAATTCCAACTTTTTTTTTTGTAAGGATAATGGTAATCACCAAAAAAATGCATATTTATGGAGAAATAATGGAGAATATGACGATAATCGAGAAAATTCTTCATTTAATGACACTTAAGTTCAAATATGTAGTTTGGTTAATTAAAAAATAAAAAGATATCAAAATTTTCTAACTTGATGGATTGCAAGGCTCTCTACTAGTTCAAAAGCAAAAGAGGAATTAACAACAAGATAGTAAGGACACAATAATATAAACATTATCTAGTAAGTATTTTTTAGCTTTAAAGAGAGGAGGTCGAGAAGAGATAGAGAGACATAATTATAAAAGAAGATACTCACAAAATAAGTAATTTTAGAATGATTCCACATTTCAAGGACAAAAATAAAGAGATAAAGGAAGAGAAAGAGGATGTGAAGGTCACCGGTTAGTAAATAGGTCAAACGTGGAGAGCTATAGATGTCACTTCTATAGTCATTACAAGTCAAAATGTCTAACTAATTTAGATAGATAAAGAGAAGAGAGATCCAATTTTGCAAAGAAAGAAGAAGAAGTGTCTATTTTTTATAGTGTGAAATGTACTAAAAGAATCTCATTGAAAGATGTGTCTCTTTTGATAGCATGTAATGTGCTAAAAAAATCTCATTGAAATAAATGGTATTTAAATATCGATTGTAGCAATCATATGTGTAAATACAAAGAAGTGTTTTCTTAATTGGATGAATCTTTTCATAAACATTGAAGTTTGGTGAAAATTCTATAAATTTTTGTTATGGGGAAAGGAAAGGTAATTATTCAATCTAAAAAAAAAAGATTCCAATCACACTATCTTTAATATTCTTTATGCGTTAGATTTAAAACCCAACTTATTTAGTGTGGGTTAACTATAAGAAAAAAAGGTATAATATTTTCATTAAAGATGAAGTTTATTGAACTCGAGATGCAAATTTAGAGTTAATTGCTAGAGTTAACATGACAACAAATCATATATGCCTACTTTATCTTTACAAAATTAATTATACATGCCTCCTAGAAAAATTGAAGATTGATGTAGAGAAGGCAATTGAAGTAATGTAGGAAATGATGGCCAAAAAGATTGAAGCTTGGAGTATAGTAGATAGATCTTTAAATTAAAATTCAAGATTTATGCAGATAAGGCAATTGAAGAAATGTAGGAAATAATGCCCAAAAAGATTGAAACTATGATATTCTCATATATAGGAATTGAAAGCCAAAGTCACTTCTATTGAAGAAAAAGAGCAATTTGTTAATGAGTACTTGTCACAAATCTTATCCCGGACTGATGTTCTTGAAGCTTATATTTCATGTCTTGAAGATGAGCAAACGTAAGTCTTTTGAAAAGAAAAGACAACGAGCAGCTGAAGATAGGCATGAGTATTTTGAGTCAAGAAGGAAGTCGAGACTTAAGGAAGTTGTGAAACCAATTTCAAGAAGAGATTGAAGAACTTAGGAGGAATACAAAAAAGAATTACAAGAGTCCGTAATATATAGGGAACTACTTCAGCAAGAGATTGAAAGAGAGAAGAATACTTGATTGAAATTGGAAAGGAAAGGTCATGCACAATCTATTGCTTTAAGAGATCATACTGCTTTATTAAGGAATAATTCTTCTTCAGATGGTTTTAATAACAAGTTAAAGAAAGAGCAAACTGAAGCTGTAAAATTTGATGTGAAGGACTTAAGGTTTTTACTAAGGATGTAGATGAGATGAAAACATCTGTGTATCTACAATTAGACCTTCCAGTTAAGTATATTTAAAAACAATTAAATAATGTCTTATCAAAGGTGAAATAGTTGAAAGTGAAACACTGTTATATAAAGAGAAAGAACGTATTTTTTAAAAAAAAGTATCGAAGAACTGAGTTTAAAGGCAATCATGAAAATAATCTTTATATATTTAGTTAGGGTAGTGATATAGGTAATTGTGTTTTAATAAAAGTCCTAATAAGAATATTTAGTAAGAGTCCTAATCAAATAAAGAGTAAAAGTTTTAATAATGTGCTGTGTATCAATTTTTTTACAGAAAAAAAAACTTAAGAGATTTCAATAATAGTGAGTTAATTAATTTTTTTTCTCGTATTTTAACACCAACACTAAAGAGATTTTGACCAATAGAGATCCAGCCTTGCGTTTGATGGCAGTTTTTCCAACACAGCAAACGAGACGTTTAGGATTTGTTTGGTATAGTTTGTATTTTAAATTTTAGTTTTTAATATAAAAATTGAAAAAGATAATACACTAATATAATATAAAAATTAAAAATAAAATATAAAAATTAATATAAATATATTAAAATTACAACTAAAAATTACTAACTCATAAAAATACTAAACAGACCCTTATTATTATTATTATTATTACCAGCATTTGTACGAAATAACTCAGCAAGGTGATGAAACATACCTTTCTTTCCGTGCACGTTTTTAGTACAAATTGTATCAAGTAACGATTTATTATCATTGGCATCTGTAGAATTTGTACTTGCTATTAAAAGAGTCTTTAATTATTGGCAACATGTTTACGTGTAAACATGTATATCTTATGGGTATTTTTTATTAAAAAAAACATTCTAACTTTACGTATAAGTAATTTCTGTACAATAGTTTTTCCTACACCTTTTCAAAAAAATCTTTTGACTCTGCATCCACATTTTTTTAATTATTATTACTAATGAATATAATTATTAATAAACAATAATAAAAATTCGATCATATTTTAAAAAATGAGGGACATAATTCACATGAATATAATGATAGTTTTTACATGACCTTTTCAAAAAATAAAAGAAAAAAACTTTTGTACAATATTTAATCAGCCAATAAAAATACGATAAATAATAGCGAGCAAGTCCAGGATAATGTTGATAATCTCGATACAGGATAGTGGTGGCTAACAAATTTTGCAACACTAAACAGTAAACAATATACAAGTCAAGACCCACTGCCCACTACTTGAGAAATTAATTCTCTCTCTAAAAATGAATTTTGTCGTGCTGTTTGCCACAAGTTCAACATGAAATATCCTTATCCCATCTGTTTCTGCTTTTTGGGATTTTATTTTATTTATTATATATAGAAAATTTCCATTGCAGGCCTAACAGTGTCTGTGCGGTCATAAAAAGGATTTTTCTTATTAAATTTCAGTCAGACCTTGGAACCTCTAAATATGTATAATACTATCGTCAATCAAACATTCATACCATTTCTTTCTTTCTTTACTTATTCTTTTGTTTTTTGTAAATTCCTTGTTTTCTCGTATTAATTGGCCGTCTAAATCGCGATAATTTCAGGTATGTCCAAACACCACAATAGGAGAGCACATCACTCCTTCACAAGCTTTAAAACTCACTGCTTCTCATTCAAACCTCCAGAACTTGAAAACTCCTCTTCACTGTTCTCTCTCCATTCTTCTTCCGCGTCTCTTAAAAGTCCATAAACTCTCTCTCTTTAAACCCCATAACCATGTGTCAGTTACCTTCTCCTCCGGATCCTTACAAATGCAAACAAAAACCATCGACCAAAGTACAAGAATCCGACATGGAAAATCCTTTGATCCCCTGTAACCCAACATCCGACCTAAATCCAGAGAAACCCCATCTCCCTCTTGTAATCAAAGAAGCGAAATGTATAGCCAACATAGCTCTTCCAATGATACTCACTGGTCTTTTGCTATACGCTCGCTCCATGATATCCATGCTTTTTCTCGGCCGTTTGGGTGAGCTTTCTTTAGCTGGCGGTTCTCTGGCAATTGGATTCGCAAACATCACCGGTTACTCAATTCTTTCTGGTCTCGCGGTTGGAATGGAACCTATTTGCGGACAAGCTTTTGGTGCCAAAAGATACAAACTTGTTGGCCTAACATTGCAAAGAACCATTCTTTTGCTTCTCCTGGCGTCAATTCCGATTGCTTTTTCATGGTTTAACATGAAAAACATTCTTCTCTATTGTGGCCAAGAACACGATATAGCCACAGAAGCACAATCCTATATTCTTTATTCCCTCCCTGACCTTGTTGCTCTGTCCATTTTGCACCCTTTGAGAGTATACCTTAGAAGCCAATCAATAACTCTCCCTCTTACATGTTGTGCCAGCCTTTCTATTCTGCTGCATACACCTATCAATTATCTTCTTGTTTCAGTATTCAATCTAGGAATCAAAGGTGTCGCATTAAGCGCAGTTTGGACCAACTTCAATCTCGTAGTGTCATTGATTGTTTACATCATGTTTTCTGGCTTATACAAGGAAACTTGGGTTGGGATTTCTTTGGAATGCCTACAAGGGTGGAAATCATTACTGCACCTGGCGGTTCCAAGCTGCATTTCGGTTTGCCTAGAATGGTGGTGGTATGAGCTGATGATCTTACTTTGTGGACTGTTGATAAATCCAAGAGCTACTGTTGCTTCGATGGGGGTCTTAATTCAGACAACGGCTTTGATATACATTTTCCCATCTTCATTAAGCTTTGGTGTATCCACAAGAGTTGGAAATGAACTTGGAGCCAATAACCCCAGAAGAGCAAAACTTGCTGCTAATCTTGGTCTATGTTGTAGCTTTGTCTTGGGATTCTCTGCATTGTTTTTTGCGGTAATGGTCAGGAAGAAATGGGCAAGCATGTTCACGCAAGACGCTGAGATTATTGCATTGACATCTATGGTTCTGCCTATAATTGGGCTGTGCGAGCTTGGGAACTGCCCGCAAACAACAGGTTGTGGGGTATTGAGAGGGACTGCTAGGCCTAAATTGGGAGCAAACATCAACTTGGCTTGCTTCTACTTTGTTGGCATGCCTGTGGCTATTTGGTTAGGCTTTTACGCTGGCTATGACTTCAGAGGACTTTGGCTTGGTCTCCTAGCCGCCCAAGGGTCATGTGTTGTAACCATGCTGTTCGTTGTTTTGCGAACCGATTGGGAAAGCCAAGTCCTCAGGGCCAAAGAACTTACCGGAATTTCCACAGTTCCTCCTAATATTGGCATTGAAGAATACGAAATATTGAAGGATGACAATGACTCCAAAATTTCAGCGGACTGTAGTTTATTAGCTTGATTAATGAAACAGCTAGCAATTGTTCTAGCTGTTTTCTCTACACTCGATTGAGACATTTTTTGTTCATGGATTATAAATTTTTTGTATAGGAATTGGGATGAATTGGAACTGGAATTTACTGCGTAGTTAGTTATCTTCTTTTTGTTCATTGTTTTATGTCTGTTAGGACTCAAGATACAAAAAAAGGAAATTACATATTCATCTTATAAACACATTGTGCAGTTGGAGTTGTTTTCTTGAGGCCTATATATTTTTATTTTTATTTTTTTAAATACAATAAAAGAAATTGATTTGATTCATTTTCCGTGTTCCTTTTTTTATAATTTATAAAAAAAATCATAAACGCTAACTTTAATTTTATATTTTTAGTCTTATCATAGTTTTATTTTATTATTAACTAAAAATATATTATTGTCTTATTTTTATTAATAAGAATGATGAATAGTCTAATTTAATTTAATTTAATTTTTCAATATATTTTGTTTATTTTTATAATTAATTTAAACTATAAATAAAATATTTTTAGGTTTCATAATTATTTAATAAATATATCTACAATTTAAAATATCTCAAAATTATAATAAATTTGAAATAATTATTTATGAAATTAAATTTAAAATATTTAATTTCAAATGATAAAATTCATTTTATTAATATATATTAATAAATAAGTGCTAATTTATAGAATACAAAATATTTAATTATTTAAAATTCAACTTTATTATTAGGGTTTATTGATAAATATTATAGAAGAGATTTAAAATCAAAATAGTTACTTATTTATTTCAATAATTAAAATTAAATTTATTATTAATTATAAAAGTGTAATTATGATTAGAAGTGAAACAAATGATCGAATAATTGTTAGGTTTGTTGTTTGGCTTAGGAAAGTGTCCGTCGAAATGCAAGAATGGGAGAAAAGATTTGCTGAATTCTCTTGTAGGGGGGACATCCAACATTAGAGAGAGCGTGAATACTACGTGCTACGGTGAGCCGTCGGTAATTGACTAGTCAGCCTTTACAACTACCGGCTGCGTAAAAGACCCGCCCTCTCCCCCTCCAGGGCTCGAGTCATTGTTAATCCACTTAAGAGAGAGAGAGAGCTTTCTTGTACGATCATGCCCTGCAGCAGCCCCCAGCCTCTAGTTTAAAAAATATTGTTTTAAAATTTGATATAACGAGAGATTTAAAGTTTGAAATTTTATTTAATATTAAATTAATATTTAATTTAAATTAATATTTAATTCTAATTTAAAATTTAAAAATTAATCAATTAAATTTACAATTTAACTAATTAATTTTTTATTAAATTAATTAATTTTATTATTTAACTAATTAATTTGTCATGTAGTATCTGTTGAATTAATTGATTTGAATATATACTAATATATATATATCACTTAACTAATTTAGGGATTGTTTGGTAGAGTTTAAGTTTTTGGTTTTGGTTTTGGTTTTTAATACAGAAATCGAAAAAGTCAACATACTAATATAACACAGAAATCGAAGATAAAATAAAAAAATCAATATAAATATATTA
>JAOXYD010000135.1:18018107-18029876 GCA_028565735.1 Pinacopodium congolense | reverse complement strand
AAACAAAAATTTCCTATGTTTTCTTGATACAAAGATATAACATTACTCCCTTATTAGATAAAAAAACTTGTATGTAACCACTAACCGCATTTAACAAAGCAATCGGATTGAGCGCCGCTTCTTCCGAAGATTCACCGTCTTCTTCGGCAATTAGGGCATTCAGCTTCTCCTTCCTCAGACATTCTTTTGCAAAATGTGGACCACCGCACAAGTAACAAGCAATTTTACCGCCTTTCTTCGAGGACGTCTCCCTACAACTTAGAGACTTTATATCTCAACCCCAACTTTAAGGTAATAGCATAAGAGCCTTTATTCTGTATATGACTCATCTCAACTTTTTGTCCTTTTCTTATATAAGATAATTTACTTATATCAATTCACATCAATATTTTTCAATTTCTCTATTATCTCATCAAATTTAACTTTTGTGCAACTCACTACTTACCAATATATATATATGGTCTTTATACAATTTTTACCAACTAGTAACCACACCGTAGTGGTATACTAACACATGTGAGTGGAGAGCCTCACTTTGCCACCCCTTTATGAGTGAGAATTTTCGCCATATTAAATTTTAGACCGGTCGAATAGCTCTGATTCCATTTTGTCAGTTTGATTTGACAACAAAAAATATCTAATAACCACACTATAGTGGCATACTAACACATGTGAGCGGAGAGCTCTCTATTTTGTCTTTGGAAAATATATGGATGTTATTCTCTTTAAAGGATGAACGTATCATTGTTTTTTTATTTTTTATCCCGATGAGTTTTCTAAATACTTGAAAAACATGTCTCGCATGTTTTGAAATTTCTGGAGTAGTTTTAGAAAATCTTATTGCCCCTCTTTTATTAGTCGTCGTCCCCTTTTACAGTTTTATGACGTCCGGAAATTATTCATTGATGTTATTTATGTAGTTTTTTGAAACAATTGCTGCATCTCTCAACGTCTGCTATGCTTTCTTAAAAAGCACTGGTATTGACTGTTGGTTAACTATTCATTAATGAAAACAAAGCACCCAGATTAGTAGGCGTTTTCATAAATCTGTTTTTGAATAACTGAAAAAAGTAAGAAATAGACAGACAAAGGCTGTGTGGGTTTGTTTTTAGAACTGGATGAAAGGCAGTGAAGATGGAAGGCGGCTGCTTGGTTGCTGTTGCCGGTGATGTGATACCCCTCCGCACAGTGGCGATGCACAGCGGCGACAAATTTGACTCGCCAGAACTGTAAACAGCCGCTGGTGATGTGATTGTGCCAGAGGTACCTGGCGGCAGGAGTTGCTGTCGGTGGCGACACTGGTTATCACTGGAGTGAAAAGTGGTGAGGCGGCGGCAGTTTGTATGGATGAACTAGGATTTTCTTAGCAAGAAGATGGAGGTGTTTGGTAATAGGTGTATGATATCCTAAATTTGGAATAACGGCATGGGTTTTAGATGTCCTAGACTAGGAATAAGTCTTATTTGGATACGCAGATAAACTATTCTAATATTAGAATAAGAGTTATTTGGAAGCTAGAATAGCATTCATTAACCTTAAGCCAAATTAATGTATAAACAATATTTAGAATTTAAAATAGTTTTAAATTTAAAAAATCAATTTCATAATTATAATAATTATTTTTATTAATGAGATTAAGATTAATAATTAAATTGGTTTTGAATTTAAATTTTAGAAAATTGTTTTCTAGAATTAGATTTAATTATATTTTCAATTAGATTGGAATTATTAATTAAGTTGATTTCTTAATTTTAAGAAAAAAGTTTTTGGTTTAATTAAGAAAGGTGTTTCTTGATTAAATTGATTTGTTTCAAATTGATTGAAATAAATTAAGTTTGTTATTTTATTTATTTTGGAAGTTGTTTCTTTATTTGTAGGCAAAAGGTATGAATTGGCCCTCAACGTTTCACAAAAGGTTTAATTTGCCCCCTAACATTTTACAGGGTACCACTTTGCCCCCTAACGTTTGAAAAATGGTCTAATTTGCCCCCTCACGTTTACAAAATGGTACAAATTGCCCCTGCGTTGACCAATAAAAAGTCAACAGAATAGTGTTCAGGGGGCAATTTGTACCATTTTGTAAACGTTATGGGGCAAATTAGACCATTTTTCAAACGTTAGGGGGCAAAGTGGTACCCTGTAAAACGTTAGGGGGCAAATTAAATCTTTTGTGAAACGTTGAGGGTTAATTCATACCTTTTGCCTATTAGGTAAATTGGAAGCTGTGTTACTGGCTTTTTTTAGAAGATTTGACTATCAAATACATTTTTTGTTTTCGAATCGAGTATCCCAGTTTAACCATATAATGAAAGTCTTATATGTTACAGGGCATCACCATTTGTTACCTAGGTTGCTGCAACAATAAAAGCCTCCATTCATAACTTTTATTATCTTTTACAATCGGCTAGTGGGAAAACTTAATAATTATAACGAATTAAAAAGATAATTTTTTGCAAAGCTATTGTGAGACCTATTTTTTAATTTTCATGTTATTACATTAGTTGTTAAATGAATTGCTTTTAACTTTAATCTTTTAAAGTTTTCGGAAGCAATGATGTTTAAAAAATGATTTGTATTGATGTTTATTTTTTCACTAGATTAAAATGGGTTGATTGTAATATAATGAGAATTATTAGTCCAATGTACAGTTAAAATCAAATGCTATATATTTATAAAAGAAAGTGCTATTTGATATTTAAACAAAGCTTATGATAGAAGCATTGGGTTAAGGTAATTCAAGAAGTTATAAGAAATTTAGAAAATATATAAATTTTAGAAGAAAACATCAAGAGTTGATATTGAATGCAAATAAAAAAATTTATGAAATAAATTTATGAGTTCATTTTATGTCACCGTATAAAGTTATGAAAATTTTTTAAAAAATTATCTAACTTTTAAGAAAATTTTAAAAAATTTATCTAATTTTTAAGAAAATTCTAGAGTTATAACTAATATCAGCTATATGGACATCTATCATTAGCGTTTTTGTAAAGGGATGCATATATGGCTTTCCTCTCATGGTCGATTCCTATATAATAATATTATATGTATTATTATAATTTTAAAAAAATAAAATAATATTATTATTGTTATATGATCTGCAAACTATGGACAAATCATGTAGTTTATTCTTTTTGTAAAAAAGTATCCAACTAGTGAACCAAATTGATAATAAAGGCTAATACCACAAAAAATTTTATTTTTTATTTTAAGTTATAGGATACATAAAAAGGCAATAGTGTAAAAAGTGCTAGACATCGAAAACGATGCCTATCAATGCTAAAAACAAAGTCAATAATGGCCGCCCATTTGGCCAGCCATTCCAAGCTTCTCCTACCTATAAAAGGTAGGAGATGTAAAGTAAAATAACACAGAAAAAAAGAGAGAAGTAAGGGTGAGAGTAAAAAAAAAATTATTGTGTGTATTTTTTCTTTGTGAGTCTAGTTTTTCTTCTTGTAATTCTTCAATTTTCAATAGTGAAATTCTTCTACCTTATCCGTGGTTTTTACTCTAATTTAGGAATTTTTCACGTAAAATCTATGTGTCTATTTTATCTTTAATATTTTCAGTTTCATTTTAGCTGCGACTATGCTCTATCCAAATCTCAATTTTTCTCAATAAGTGGTATCAGAACCAACCAATGGGCTTCTAGCTCATTGGGAGAGGATGTGTCTAACCTCCTCCTCTACCAGGGTTCAAATTTTGGTAGAGTCACAAATGTTTAATTTCTATAAAAAAAAAGTATCAGAACCAACCTTGAGTACGTATATCTGCTTATTGTATGCTCTGTGATTGCCACCAAGAGTGGATCCTCCACATCAAAAGATAAACTAGATTATTATTCACTCTTATGAAGGCACTATGTATTAAGCAGTCGTGATAGAGGCAATGAAAAGTGTGAAATTGAAAAGTTTAATGGGAGTGATTTCTCACTGTGAAAGTTAAATATAAAGGTAATTCTGAGGAAAGATAATTGTCTGGCGGTCATTAATAAAAGACTAGTCTGTTCACAGATGAAAAATGGAACGAGATGAACGGGAATGTTGTAGCTAATCTTTACCTAGCATTAGTTGATGGAGTATTATCCAACATAGAAGAGAAAAAGATGGCAAAGGAAATATGTGATCATCTCACAAAATTGTACAAGGCCAAATCAATCCATAACAAATTTTTTTAAAAGAAGAAATTATACACTTTACGCATGGTGGAATCTACTTCGATGATGGAGCACTTAAATACTTTAAATACTATATTTTCCTAACTCACATCATTGGGACATATAATACAGATAAGAGAACGTGCGGAACTTCTACTCTAAAGTCTATCAGATTCATATGATCAACTTGTCATCAATTTAACAAACAATACAGACACTCTATTCCTAGACAATATTGCAGTTGATATTCTGGAAGAAAAGAGTTGGCGCAAAAATAAAAAAGACATAATGAAAATTTTGCAACAAATGGAGGCTTTAGTGGTGATGAAAGGAAGATCAATGGAACATGGCCCAAGTAGAGGCCACAATCACGGTAGATCAAATCCCGGAGTAAGAAGAATTTCAAATACTACAATTGTGGTAAGAAAGGACACCTGAAGAAGGATTGTTGGAATTTAAAGAAGAAAGATTTTGTTCCTTAAGGAAATGCTGCAAGCACTTCAGATGATGGAAGCGCAATGGTCTATAAAGCAGTAATAACTATTAGAGTAAAGAGAAGATTTGTTGATGTATGGCTTCTCAATTAAGCAGCTACATTTTAAATGACCTCTCGAAGAGAATGGTTCCATCAGTATGAATCTGTCTCTGAGAGATCTGTGTATAGTTTTAATGATTAAGCTCTATAGATCGTTGAAATCGACATCATCAAGTTAAAGATGTATGATGGTACAATTCATATTGTTGATAAAGTACGACATGTGAGGGCCTAACGAACAATTTATTGTCTGTAGGACAGCTGGATGATCTCGTGTTCAAATTTTAGATTAAGAAAAAGATTATGAAATTGATTAAATGGAGTGCTTGTATTTATAAAAGCAGAGAAGATAACTGCAAATTTGTATATACTGAAGGGAGTAACTTTACAAGAAGGAGAGGCATCTGTTGTAGTGACTAGTCCAAATGAAAAATCTGTGAAGACGTGGCATAAATTCTTGGACATATGTTAGAACAAGGAATGAAGATACTTGCAGAGAAGAATCTACTTCTAGGTCTCCTAAAGGTATCACTCACCTTTTGTGGACATTACATTATGAGTAAGTAGCATCGATTGAAGTTCAACACATCAAATTTCAGAAGCAAGGAAATTTTAGAATTGATTCACTCTAATGTATGACAAGCACCAGTTATATCCTTAGGAGGAGCAAATTTCTTTGTATCATTCATTGATGATTAGTCGAGGAGATGTTGGGTGTTTCCTATGAAGAGAAAAGTGGATGTATTTCCAATCTTCAAAATTTACAAAGTGCATATGGAACTTGAATTTGACAAGAAGATCAAGTGTTTGCGGTTAGATAATAAAGGAGAATATATTGGTAAAGAATTAGATGAATTTTGTAAGTAAAAAGGTATCAAAAGGCAATTCACGACGACATACACTCCTCAATAAAATAGAGTGGTACAGCGAATGAATAGATTTCTGTTGGAAAGAACAAGAGCGATGATGAAAACTACAAGCTTAGACAAGAAATTCTAGGCAGAAGCAGTCAATACCGTTTGTTATGTGGTAAATCGAGCTCCATCAACTACAATTAAGTTGAAGATGTCGATGGAGATATGGATTAGTAAACCAGTGGATTACTCAAACCTCCATATATTTGAAAGCCCTGCCTATGTGATGTTCAATACCAAGAAACTACAAAGTTAGATCCAAAATCCAGAAGATACATTTTCTTGGGATATGCTGAAGGAGTAAAGGGGTATCATCTGTGAGGTCTCATTGCCCATAAGATTGTTATTAACAGAGATGTTATTTTCATGGAAAATAAGAATCAAGAGCAAGTAGAAATTGTTGGCACTTCAAAAGAGAATCTAGAAACTACAATTGTTCAAGTGGAAAAGGAGTTTGATCAAAATTATTCTTCTGAAGCTGCACCAGAGTACGAGGAGTAAGAACCAGTCGAATATGATGTTTCAGATATTCGGAGATTAACTCACACTAAAAGAGGACCGAATTGGCACTCAGATTATATTATGAAAAGCAATATTGTATACTATCTTTTATTTGAGGACGAAGAGCCATCAACTCTTCAAGAAGCAATCAACAGTTTAGATGCATCTCAGTAGATGATAGCAGTGCAGGAAGAAATTTGAAACTCTGCCTAAGAATAAGACATGAAAGCTGGTGTCATTACCGTAAGGAAGAAAGCCCATTAGTAATAAATGGATTTACAAAATTAAGAGGAGTAGAGATGATCAAGTGGAATGATATCATGCACGATTAGTGGTAAAATGTTATGCTTAGAAAGAAGATATTGACTTCAAAGAAATATTTTCTCATGTAGTTTGACTTACTAGAGTTCAAGTAGTCCTGGCGATGTGTGTTACATTTGACTTGTATCTTGAGCAGTTAGATGTAAAAACTGCATTTCTTCGTGGAGATCTTGAAGAAGAAATCTATATGCTCCAACCAGAAGGTTTTGAAGAAAAAGGGAAAGAGAACTTGGTTTGCAAGTTGAATAGATCTCTATACGGTCTAAAGCAGGCATCAAGGTGTTGGTATAAGAGATTTGATTCCTTCATCATGAGCCTTGGTTATAGCAGACTGAATGCGGACCCTTCTGCATATTTTAAGAGTTTTGATAAAGATGATTTTATTGTCTTGTTATTTTATGTAGATGACATATTGGTTATAGGTCTCAACAATGATCACATTAAAGAATTGAAGGCACAGTTGGCGATGGAATTCGAAATGAAGGACTTAGGATCGGCAAACAAGATTCTAGGGATACAAATTCACCGAGACATAAAGAATAGGAAGATTTGGCTTTCTTAGAAGAATTATCTGAAGAAGATCTTGCGATGATTCAATATACAAGATTGTAAATCAATTTCTACCCCTTTCATATTAATTTCAAGTTATCCTCAAGTATGAGTCCTAGCAATAAAGAAGAGAGGATGAAGATATCTCAAGTACTGTATGCATCAACAATGTGAAGCTTAATATTCACTATGATTTGTACAAGACCAGACATTACACATGTAGTGGGATTGATTAGTCAATACATGGCGAATCCTAATCAAGAGTAGTAGAATAATGTTAAGAAGATTCTCATATATATCAAGGGAACCTTAGATGTTACATTATGTTATAGAGGATCAGATTTTATAATTAGAGGATATGTTGATGCTAATTATACAGGTGATCTTGACAAAAGTAAATCCACTACAGGATATATGTTCACATTAGCTAGAGGAGTTATGAACTGGGTTTCAAAATTGCAATTAATTGTGACTACATTAATAACACAAGCAGAATATGTAGCAGCTATACAAGCTAGTAAAAAAGCAGTGTGATTAAAGATGATGTTGGAGGAACTCGGATACAAATAAGAAAATATTGTTCTGTGTTGTGACAACTAGAGTGCTTTGCATCTTGTAAGGAATCCATAATTTCATTCAAAGACAAAATAAAGTCGAGTTCTTACCATTTTGTTCGTGAGAAAGTGGAAGGAACGGTGGATATGTAGAAGATTCATCATGGATAACCTGGCAACTTTTATGATAAAAGTAATTAATGTTGACAAGTTTATGTAGTGCCGATCCTCATGCAGCCTGCCAGAAACGTAAGTAATATGAAGCGGTAAGGTAAAAAGAATGTTATAAAGATATGATTAATTATTAATCAAATCTTCCAATGGGAGAATTATCAAAAATGGTAAGCATAAAAAACGATTCCTACCAAAGTTAAAAAAAAGTCAATAATGGCTGGCCATTTGTATAGCTATTCCAAGTTTCTCCTGCCTATAAAAGACGGGAGATGCAAAGCAAAATGACATAGAAAAAAAGAGAGAGAAGTGAGGGTGAGAGGAAAAAAAATTATTGTGTGTATTTTTTTTTGTGAGTATAGTTTTTCTTCTTAGAATTCTCCAATTTTTAGTAGTAAAATTCTTCTACCTCACCCGTAATTTTTACCCTAATTTAGGGGTTTTTTTAAGTAAAATCTTTGTGTCTATTTTATCTTTAATATTTTCAGTTTCGTTTTAACTACAACCCTACTCTATTTAAATCCAAATTTTTCTCAACATATAAAAGTTAATGAGAATGTGAAAGCAATAAATTTTTGGGAGAAATTATGACTCTTCTTATAGGTTTTCTTCGATTTAGCAAGTCTTAAAAGTGTTTAGTTTGTTCTAAATAGACAAAGTATCTTTAATATCAAAGCTAATAATATGCCATTATTTTGTTATATGTGTATTTTAAATGTTTTATCATGTGATTAATAATTATTTTCAAACCTAAATTGATTGAAACTATGTTAGAATTGCATGAACCTCACCTAAAGGTTTCAATGGATTTAGAATTTTATTAAATTAATGAGTTTAGGAGACACAAAGATGCTTATTAAGTATATAATTATGTGACTATCAACATATTTTCTCTAAGGGAACAACTAGGAAGGCTGAGTCACCTACTTAACATTAAAGTATTGAAAAAGGATGGAGGTATAAAGACGTGTAAAAAAGGTATAAATGAAATTTTATATAGGGGTAAACAAGGTTTTTATTTCATAGTAAATTTTTTTTCTTCGTTTTGTTGGCTTTTAAGTTTTGTGTCTTGCTCCATTTGAATCAGTGGATCCATAACAACTCTTTTAGGTTGCTATGTTTGTTTTCTTGTTCGGACTTGATTCAGTATTATCAACCAAATAATTTCTTGTTTCAACTCTACAACTCTCTTTATATTTGATTCGTAGGGCTTGGAAGTGGTGAAGGATTATTGCATTCGATTTCTCGCCCAGGAATTCGAAAGGTAAGGATGGGTATTTCTTTCCACTTTGTATTTTGTGTTTTCAAAACATATTTGCACTAACATCTATTAAAATTGTGTGTTTTGTGAAGTTAGGATTAGGCATTTTGGCAATGGGACGATGATCGACAGCCCACAAAGTAAACTATGGCTTTTGAGCATTTGTCTTTGAAGTGTGTATATTTGTTCCCTTCAAATGTTGTTTCTGTAAATTGAAAGGTGATGACACTAATAAATTTCCACTGTGTGTGCTATGTTTGTGTAATGGTATTTGATTGCATATCTTTACTTAATTTAAAGGGGTTATTATGTTTTCAACTGAGTAACATTGCTTAGTTGATTTCCTACTGTGGTTCGCATATATAGAAACAAGGAATTAGAAAATTGATTTCCTTTGACTCACATAATTCTTGTGAGTGGAAACCAGGAGACTGAAATATTGGCAACAATTACTTTATGGTTATCTATGTGTGATTGCTATTAAAAGTGATGAATTGGGTGAGTTATGTTTAATATTTAATTCAAAATAGAAGTCTAAGAAATAAAAGAATTAAAGGAATGCAACGTTTTGGGTGATCACATGATTGATTGTTTAAGGTGGTAAGCTACATAAGGAAAATATCGTAAAGGAAATGTATTATGTGCATAAGTTTAGTGTTTCATATTTTGAAATCACTAGTTCAATGTCATTAATTCATATTATTTATTTATTTTTCTTTATTCATTAGAATTTGCAAGAACAAGTTCAATTCGTAGGCAAGCATTTAAAATTGGAAAGTCATTAGTTGAGGAATTGTGTATGCAGTAAACCTTAGAGGTTTATGTTTTTTTGGCCTTGTATATTTTGTTGGGCATGTTATGGAGATTTTGGTTTCTACTGATTAGGTGTTGTGGGAAAAAAATAACTTTGAGCATCATCTAGAATCACACTTATACTCACATATCATGGATCTCGTGTTGGTTTGTCAACATACACGTGTCAAACAAGAACTTATAAACCAACCTACGACAGGCAACAATCCATTTGATTTCCCATTTATAGAGGCTTGGTTGTAGAAAACTCTTCTATGATTTATTTTCTTGATCCATTAACTTAGTGACCAATTTGAACGTCTAACATAGTAGGTCAACATGGTTAGGTTTTCCTTAGGGGCTTCATTAGGTAATGCAATTGATTGAAATTAGAAATAATTGTGCATTGGCAGCTTTATTTGTGAGACCTCTAAGGTTGATGAATTAATAAGGAAAAGACTTGATGAACTAAAATGAACTAGGGGTTTATTGAGAAATTGAAACATCTTAGCTGCTGAAAATGATTTTCTTTAGTTGTTATCATGACATTATTTTGTTGGTTTGTTTCAAGTAAAATAGCAGTGTAACATTACAAATTGTGTAAGTAAATGATCATAAAAAATTGTCTTTAACTTCTTATCTCGTAATTTGGCACATGTAGATATTTTCTTCAAACAGCTGATGATGACACTGACACTAGGATCATTCTGATAGAACTTTAGTCTTAGAATACTAGAGTAATGATTTTATTTATTGAATTATAGTAGTACTACAACCCTTACAAGGGTGATATTCAGTATATCCCTATCTATAACAAAGTGCTCCTCCGAAGGATTACTAGCCTTCTGTCACATGATAGTTATTCCTCTCTTCCACCTCTCTCTCTTTTTCTCACTTCTTTTAAAGAACCCCCTCTCCCAACCAGTACCCGAATCTGTTACCCTTAACTACCTTTGCCACATCAGCTAATAACTAACTCTCCGTTGACCCATTGTTCTTCCTCCTAGAGTACACTTTCCATGTTAACAGTTTACTCCCTTTTTTTGTTATACTTCTCACTATCCAAAATATCCTCTTATAGGTTGGTCCTAACATTGCCCCTTCCTGGAAGAGCAGCCTTGTCCTCAAGGCTGAATTGAGGAAATTGGTTACGAATCGCATACTCATCCTCTTATGTAGCTTACTCTGTCAGTTTGCCCTTCCATTTGACCAACCATTTATGTGTTGAGTCCCCATTCTTAGTTGTTATCCTGCTGGCTAGAATAGTTCCTGGTTCCACCATGTCCTCCAACTCTATTTCCATGCCTTCGGGTAAAATGGCCTCTACTGAATAGTTGCCTACTACCTTTTTTACTTGAGACCTATGGAATATTAGGTGAACTCTTGAATTAAGAGGTAATTTGAGTTTATATGTGACAACTATAAATTTTTCCAGAATTTGAAAAGGACTAAAATACCTTGCTGCTAGTCTTTGATTGATACGCCTGGCCACAATGAGTTGTCTATGGGGTCGTAGCGTTAGGAAAACCTATTCCTCTACTTGGAAAGATTGATGGGTTCTTTTTTTATCTGCATACCTCTTCATTGGTTCTTGTGCCCTATTCAAGTTGTATTTCAGCTGACTTAATGCTTCATCCCTATCCTTTAGTTATCAACCACTACCTCCACTTTAGTCTCTCTGAGTAGATACCTTACTAGTGTAGATGGTTTCCTCCTATACACCATCTCAAACGGGGTTAAACCCGTAGAGATGTGAAAAGTGGTGTTATACCATAATTCAATCCATGAAATCCAATAAGACCAATTTCTTAGTTGTTCGGATGCAAAACATCTCACGTGACGGTTTGAAACCCGCAGATTACGGTTTAACTAACTCTGATTAACCGCCGGTTTAACCATAATTATTGTTTTATTAATTTCAAAATTTTATTTCCAAACTTAAAATTTTGAAATTTGAAATTTAAAAAAATGTCAAATATAATAAGTTGGATATAAAAATATAAAGTTAAATGAAT
>JAOXYD010000135.1:17964954-18013743 GCA_028565735.1 Pinacopodium congolense | reverse complement strand
GATCGACCCTGACTTGCCCTAGCTACTTAGTTAGGTTAGTTAGGTATTTTTATTATTTGGTAGCTTACGACGAGCTTACCAATACTCTACTACATCATAAATAAATGATGGCTAAAAGTCGCCCCTTTTGTAATATCTTATGATATAAAGTTTTTCTTTTTTGGTGGGATCCACATAAACCCATTTGATATTCCTTTTTCATTTATCTAAGGTAAGGCAATGCATCTTTGATGTGACTATATGTAGTAATGCCAGTAAAGTTATATGTTGATAAGAAAAAACTTCATGAATCAACAAATTAAAAAAAGCTTCATAAATCAACAAACTAGCTTTCTTGTCTCCATTTGGTCTGAAAGCAATTCTCCTCTTTCAATGCAACTTTTTTTTAATTAAAATCCTTCAAACTATAATGACTTCACCTTTTTACGCCTAAAATTTCTTTTTATATATGAGACTTTTTTTAATTATAAGAAAGTGCCACTATATTTAATTCCTTTGACTCCAAATTTGGATAATTTATCTACTAGGTTGTTCAATTCTTTAGGAACATGTTCCATATGAAATTGTGTTTCTTTTGCTAAATTGTTTAATTCTTTAGGAACATGATCCATATGCACTGGCATTTCTTTCGCTATGGTTTGGAAGAAGTCAAAGTATTTATGCATGGTTTATTCTTCAGCTATAAAATACATATTCAACTAATTGCCTATAAGTAACAAATATAACTTAATCTTGACCACTTGTATCTCCAAGCGCATGGATATTTTTTTTTATTTCATATATTAAGGCTTCATAGTAGACCCTATTAAAAGTAGTAAACTCATGTTTTTAACAATATTTGCTGTTGAGTTGAATGACCTAGGATAACTGTGCCAACTCTACTCCCTTCTTCACACACACACACACACACACACACACACACACACACACACACATTCCAATAGAAGAAGATTTGAGCTTACAATAGGTACATTTTATGTTTGCTTCGATACTTCATAACTCTCTGAGCAAGCGCACCCATTTTTTTACGTAGTGTAATAGTCAATAAAGTATCATTCACATAAGGACCTAGTGATTGCTAGTCTAAATTCTTGAATTATAATATAACCTAATAGATATTGAAGTACAAATTTAGAGACTAAATTGAAACTAAGTTAAAATAAACACATAAAGAAACTTTCAATTAAGAACATAAGTAAAATAAAGTAGCAATTAGATGAATAAATTATTTAAATTCAGAATCCCCCTGGAAATTCTTAAGTACTTATGCTAATTATTAATCAAAGTGAAATATTTTCTTGGAAAATGAAAATTCCTAAATTATGCTTTAGGATTAGAGTTACTAACACTTATTCTTAAGTTGATCGATTGAAATATCTTTCTAATCAAAACCTTGATCAATGAATTCCTATATTATATTTAACTCTAATCCTAAAGAATTAGATAAACATGTGTCTAAAACCTCATATAACTCCTATTATCTATGCCATAATCTAATTATATACATAATTTCTCAATTTAAACATATAATTGTCAATCATGAACCAACACATTCGCAACAAAGCATATAAATAATTCACAAGAAAATAAAACTTTGTATTAAACTAAACTAACAATCCATACAATCATATCCTAAGGTTCATCCTATGCAAATAACAACGAATTTCGTTTATGATCAATGTAAAAGAAATAGAAATACAAATAGAAAATAAGGAATCAAGAAAACTCATTATAATATGCCCTTTGAATCTTCATTATCTTCTTACTCTTGTGTCTCTAAATTGATCTTTCTTGTTGCTTAGATTCACTATCGCTTGTTTTTCTCTTGTAATTCTCCTAAAAGCTCTCTAATGATGGCTGCTACTAGGTTTTTAGCCATAATATTATCTTTAGGGTATTTTGTCTTTTTTACTTAAAATATCCTTCGTATCTCAATTTTTTTTATAAGTAAAATGACACTTGAATAGAGGGGTAAAATGATGCCATTTATATAAACCGTTTATACACATTCTTGCTAAAGAGAAAAAAAATTTCTTCATAAAGAGTTAAATGACGCCATTATTTTCAAATATTTTACTTTTTTACTTCTTTGCAAAATCTACTCCTTTTAACCCTTGAACCCTAAAATTCGAAGCATACTTGAAAAATCATTAAAATGACTCATTATACAAGAAAATAATATCTAAAAATGAGTGAAAACATCAAAGAATATAACATATGAACTATCTAAATTAGCCATTATTAGTTAATAAGAGGAATGATGCATTTGACCATAAAGTCAACATGTAATTGAGATTTCTTCATTGCTTGTGGGCTAAATTTGATATCAAATTTGCAAAATGCTGATCATTTCACCATTAGCCTTGAAATTTTTGGTTTGTATAAGACCTATAGTACTTATAAATCTATGATAACAACAATAAAATTTGTTTGGAAGGAAGGCCTTAGCTTCCTCATTGTTGTGACAATGATTAGTATTACTTTCTCCACATATATATATATATATATCTAACCTTCAAATCCTAAAATTTTTTGCTGTTGTAATTTAGGTCTCTACAAGTATAAATTTTCACTACTTTAGGGTGAAGTAGAGATGAGTTTTGTTTAGGCCCTTGAATGATTGCTAGCATTTGTGATTCCATTTAAATCCTTAGTTTTATCTTACTATTTTGAAGAAAGGGAGGTATCTTTTGGTAGGCTTGGTTAAGAAATGAGATAAACTTGTTATTTTACCTATAAGGCTCTGCACCTCTTTTAGGATATATGGTGATTTCATATCCATTATTGTTCAGATCTTGTGGGAGTTAGCTTCAATATCCCTCTAACTCACTATGAAACTTAACAACTTCCCATTAGAATTCTTGGATATGCAATTCTAGGTAATTAAATTCATACCATACTATTTTATTATTTCAAAGTATATTCATAAGTTCGCTAGGTGTATCTCTTCCTACTTCCATTTTGACAATCATACCATCCTTATAGACCTCTATATTCCTAATAATTTGTTTATAAATGACATCATCCTATATAGTAGTATATTTTATCATATGTGATGAATGACATCTTTTCCTCATTATGCTTCCATAAAAGGATCTAATTATAGCTAAAAAACTCTTCTACAAAGCTTATCAATATGTGGCCTATTGTGGCATTTATAAGCAGGTCTACCTTTAGAAGTGGGTAGCTATCCTTTAGGTAAATTGTGTTAAGAGTTATAAGATATATGCACATACTCCATTTTCTATTATGCTTTCTTACCACTACCACATTGGTGAGCCAACATAAGTATATCGCTTTCCTAATGAAGCTTGCACATTAAAGTTTATCGACCTTGCTCTTATTATTCTTTCAAAAATTTTATCAATTGGGAATGATGCACTTGATCCATATAAGTTCATATTTGTAATATTTTATTTTAATGTCCTACTATTATTTGAACTTCTTGAATTTCTTCAATTACTTTAGCTATAGCTTCGCTCTCTGTAAGTTTGGAATCCATTTCCTTGATGTTGATATGATGGGGTGATCTTCTTCTTAATACTATCTTAAGATTTGGCAGTCTCTTGGTACTTATTCTATACCTCTCTTTGTAGGAAATTTTGTGGGTGCTGAATCTAAAAGAAAAAAATTTCTACTCTCAAAACAAATAATTTGCAAATAGTGATGAGTAGGGTTATAACTATAAAGATCCAATACATTTATCACTTTTTAAAAATAAAAAAGGGTTTTAAAGATTAAATTTAAAGTAATCTAAGACTTAAATAATAAATTTTTTTTAAGAAAGATCAATAATAAGAAGACATGTAGCCTAAGGTATAATTTTAGTTAAATTCTCTTAAATCGATCATTAACACAAAGATAAATTCCTTAGTCCTTAAATAAACTGGTTATAGCTATCAACAAGCTCTCTCATCCTATCTTTCCTTCCTTCCTTTGATAGCCAAGATAATCTCTTTGATTATTTCTCTTATTAATAAACAACCCCCGACTCCAAACCTCTTCCAACACTATATATATGCTTCATAATCAGATTTAATAAGTTTAGAACCTCTGAAAAACGAATTACAAAGATCAATCTCTCAAATTCTCAAAGTTGACTTAGTTTTCTGTACAGTTTTATTTCAACCACGATTTTGCTATGTTAAACTCATTTGTTTTGTAGCAAAATTTATGTTTTCAGTTAATTTATACCTAGACGAATCTCAAAAAGGTTTTAGTTGATTTTTTGAGTCATTAAATCATTTGTTTCAAGCTTTCAAAGATAAACATACCAAAACTGTCTCTGTTTTGGTTAAACGTTTCTAAACTTCTATGTTCTTCAATTCTGAGCTTGCAAAATTGTTTTTATTGATTAAAAACTATCATACACATTTTTCTTAAGGTCTCAAGAGTGCATAGGATCTTTTAATTCAATTTTTAAGCACTCAAATCGTGTGTTTGAACTCAAAGAACACAGATTGCCAAAAAATATCAAGGTTTCACTGTAACTTCTTTTTTGTTTCGATTTTGTGTCTAAAATTGTTTCTAGGTATGCAAATATATTGTTTTAAGTTTGAGTAAGGTCCTAGGAGTGTGTTAGTATTTTTTTTTTCAAATTTTAAGTGATTATATTGTTTGTTTGAGCTTGATTTTTGTAGATTGCTCAAAGCTGTCTAGGTTTGAGCATTCTAGTTTAGTACTTGATTTAGTTCATCTGTTTGATGTGCTAAAATTGTATTTGTTACTGAGATTTATTGTTAACATACAAATTGATGTTGCATTAGGTTTCTTGCATTTGATTTGCATCATTTGATTGATTGAATTCGTGTGATTATAGGTTCGAACTTTAAGACTACATATATATTTGACATCTTGTATTCATATAGGTTGGATATGATTTTTGAATGCATTAATCACACTTTCAATGTTTCAATCTAATTTTTTATGACCTATTGATGTGTTAGGAGGCTTGTTATAATTTTGGTTTACCTTTAGAATTTTCAAAATTAGTTTTATTGCATGTAGTTTAGTGAAATACTATTGAAGGTGTATTTGGATACATAATTTAGGGGAATTAATTTGTGTTTATTATTGATTATGGTATAGGCCGCTCTTTACCTTTAAAATAGATTTAATAGGTTGCTCTTCACCTAAGATAAAGAAAATTTGGATTGAGTTAATCCTTGAATATGAATTGGATTGGATTAGGCCTTAATTGTGCATTGATATTCCATATTGCATTTTTTTGCATTTGAGCCCTTATCTTGTATTGATTTTGATCAAGGTTCAAGAAGTTATATAAGCTTGTGTTGAAACTCAAGGGAGCTTGGTTTAGGGGCTGTTTATATGGGACAAAAAATTGTATCATTGGATTGTGTTGGTTGGGTTACTTTTCACCCATTGGAAAGTAAGATTATTGGTTCCTCTTGACCCTTAGAATTCAAGATCATTGTATAGGTTTTTCTTGACCTAAGAATAAGATTGGTATAAGTTCCTCTTGACCTTGAAGCAAGATTGGTAAAGGTTCCTCTTGACCTTGAATCAAGATTATTGTAAAGGTTCCTCTTGGCCTTTAACAAAGATTGTTGTAAGGGTTACTCTTTGCCCCAATTAAAGTAAGATTAGTTGTTAGTGAATTTCCAATAAGTAGTTGGAGAGAGATCGTAGTTTATCTTTGGGGTAGGCGAACCTCTATAAATCTTGGTGTTCCTTTTTTTTTCTTATCTCTTTTATATTTGCACATTTGTGTTTGCATAATTATTTATTGAATTTAATTGAAATTGAGTTAAGGTGTTTAAAGTGATTTAATTCCGTAATAAAATTTTAAACATCTAATTTACCCCATTTTTTAGTGCCATAGGGCTAACATATATTATAATATATATTATATTATAATATATAATGGTATTATTATTTTATAATACAATATTATATTAAATTATAATATAATAGTATACTAAAAAACACACAAAAAGCCTAATAAGAATAGTTCTGAAAGACAGAAATATATCTTTTAAGTTTGTGAAATTCATCTAAAAATTTCAATTATTTTGGTAAATTTTTAATTAGTTATGTCGAATTCTATGGAATTTAAATCATAGAATTAAAATAAATAATTTTCTTGTATTCTAAAAATAAAAAATTTAGAGCTACAAATAAATTTTAAAATTTTGTAGAATTTATTTATTGCAAATAGAGATTAGAAAAAATGCAGATAACTTAAGTATTTATTACATTGTTGTCAATTGAGACTTGCGATGAATCAGTAATTTGGTTCATTTTTTAATATTTATTTTATATTTTTATTTTATAAATACAAAAATCGATAAAAATAATTTTTATTTGTTGTGTGTATTTTTATTGTTTTCATGCATTTTATTAATTTTTGTATTTTTTAAATTCATTAGTTTTTATGCATTTTTTTCATTATTTTTTAATTTAAAAAAACAGAAACATAAAATAAAACCAAACAGATTTAGTGATTGTCCATTAACCCGATTAACTTTTTTAATTAAAAGTTTGCATAATCATGCTTAGCAGTTAACCGACAAAATTGTACTCTTGACTTATTTATACCTATAACCTAAAAAGTTTAGCTGTCTTTCTATTTCAATGTCAACTCTGCTTTTTAAAGGGGGCTTTTCGGTTATATGAAATGAGATTTCTATTCCATATAATCCATGTTATTGTTGTTTGGTAGTTAGGAAATAATTAATATAAAAAGATTGCAATATTTATCATGCATCGTTATTGCTTAATTAATAAACTGATAGAATAAGGAATGAATGACCCAAAATGTTAAAACAAAACACGATTAATTTACAATTGTTACCATCAAACTTAATTAGTGTTACAAATTGGGATCACTTTCAGTCGATTGGAATCGTTCATTAATTCATTTAAGATTAAACAAAAAAAGATTCAGTATTTAATATAATATTAAGTTAAAAATTCAGTAATTGTTTTTTTTGAAAATTAAAAATGCATTAATAAAAGAATAAGTTACTTACGAGGAGTTACACAAGGATCAAACCAAGGCAAACATTAAAAGATACAGTTGATAAGCTAAGAGGTACAACCATTTAAGATGCAACATGGAGTTATAGGATATGAAGGCTGCAGCAGATTCCATGCTTGTATTTAGCGGCTTGAGAGCAAATTCAGCATCCTTTGCTTCACTATCATATACCTAGCTGCTTGGGGCAGAGAGATGTGATAATCATTTCAATCTGCAATTTCTTCTCAATGAATCAGAAAGACGTAACTCGACTGAATGAACCATCAACAATTCTCTAATCCAGTCCAATATAAGATGAGTAAAGGTTTTATTGTCCTTGTGGGACTGCCTAAACATCTTATCATTCCTCTCTTTGCAAGTGGAATACACACAACAACTAAATCAAATTTGGAAGCTACATACTCATCCTTAGATAGACGATGTGCACTTACAGCTCAAGTAATTAATTTCCCCGCAATCTTGGTAGTTGTAGGATTGATTAAAGAGTAGCTAGAACCTAGGCCACAACTGAGAAACAAACCTACACTGGGAAAATAAATGATAAGTGGTATCATTCCTTGGAGAGCTTTTGTATCTATCTAAAGTAGATAATCTGTTGGGGATGGTTAGTCACAGGATAACTGCAACTTTAGGAAGCTTTACATTGAACCAAACCAATCTTTACCAATTCACTTTAGTTGTAAGGGGCTCAAAAAGCTACCTGCATAAAAGAGTGTTAAATTTACCTATGGAATGCCTGCTCCAGCAAATCGGATCTTCCTTATAGGGGAAGGGGAGATGATCTGGCAAGTTAATTCCCGGTAGGAATCTCTGCAATTAATTATTAGTTTCTTTGTTCAACTAAATTGGTTCAACCTTAAAATATTAAATTTTGTTTTTTTAATATTCTATATTGTTTTCTTTATAGATATTTATTTTTTATTTTTTATTTTAGTTATTATATCAATTAAATTCATTTCGATTAATTAAATTGCGACACTCTTATAATTTTGATTCTATATTTTAATCTAATTGTTTGAAAATACTCATTGCCATCTCAAAAATTTAGTGCAAAGTCTACTTATACCTAATTATTTAGTGTTTAGGTAGAAGGTTGATGACACTTTTCTCGATACTCTGGTCTGATTGTATTTTTTTTCTTCTTTGAATGTAAAATCATTATTTAGACAATTTTTTATATCAAATACCCTGTGGCTTTGTTTGAACTACAAGGCATCTCTCTGACAAATTCTCCCTTATTTTAAATGAAATAAGATAAATCATATTTAGGGAATATTAGATAGAGAAAGAAAAAAGAAAGAAAGAAAAAGAGAGGAAAGAGCTTCAAACGCCTGCTCCAGGACGCTGTCATTCATATTTCTATACTTTTAGGCTTCTTGATGTTTCAACTTCCTTAGGAAATTGAACAGAAATTAAGTCCAATTCATGCCTACTTGTCAATAAGTGCTAAGATGAGAGGTTGGAAGAATAAACCGTTGAATATTGAAAGAGGGTCATATGCCCTTCAATGCAAGTAATCAATAGGACTACAATAGGAAGCCTCACATTCATAGAAAATTATTAACTACAGGAATTTAGGGAATTCACTAAACTAAAATCCATTTGGGTTTGTCAAAAGTAAATGATTATAAAATGAAATTTCTTTCAAGAGAAAAGAAAGGCATTGTGATTGATTTATACGTTGTGTAAAACTCTAATCAACCTTAAATTCATAAACGTAATGACACTCGAGAAGAAAATTAAATCCATTGGAATCGATGTTGCCTTGCCTGCATCTTAACATTGCTAACAAAGGTTTTGTTGATAGGTCATGGATGACGATGTGCATAGTTTGGTGAAGTTCCTGTATGCTTAATTTGTGTAGTTTATATTTCCACAAGAACATGTGTGTCAGGGAGCCTCGTAAACGGAGCTGAAAACGGAGCAGAAATTTTTAATAAAGACATAATTATTTGAGTTATTAATTGTGATTTTTATATTTTTTTATTAATTATATATTTTTTATTTTTAAATTATATTAGCATATTATTTTTTAAAAAAATTTTATATTATTTTTATTTTTATATTAAAAATCAAAATTAAAATCAAAAATAAAAACTGAACGAACTAAAGTATTGAAATGTTTTTACTACTTTCAATGTTGTCTTCGTGTGAACCGACCACTTTATAGCGTATTGTACAAATGCCTGCCGTAAGTTTGAAATTGGATGCTTGCGGAGGTTGATCATTAAGTATAGCCAAAGAACTACTGGGATTGAACGGTAAAATAGCTCTTCGCCTATTACTGTTCATATTATTTTTTAGGTTACAACTTTTTAGAAAAAAATCCATGATGAAGAATAATTTTTAAAGGGTTAAATTCATTTGATCTTTGATATCTTGTGATGTCATACAATTTTTAATTTGCTTCCTCCATTTTAAAATTGAGAAAAATTATATGGCCGACCGTTTATAGCCTTTACTAGTTATTTTATAGGTTTAATTATTATTTTATTCATCTGTTGTATTAAACAATAAATTGTGTATAAGGGTAAAATAATATTTTGACTGACAAATGGCCATAGAAGGCCATGATTGCTGGCCATGCAGTTAGGCCTTTAAAATTTTATCATAACTTCTTTGTAAAACTTAGGAAATATCTATCTCTAATCATATGTCCCTTAAATAAGCTAATAAAAATAATTTCAAATGAATAGGTTTCAAAAGTTAAATATAGCTTACCTTCTTTTTTATAATTTCCCTTAAATTCCCTCCTATAACTTAAAGATTTATATTTTAGGTCTTACATTTAAAAATATTATGTAGTTTTTATTTTTATAATGAAAGTTATCCATTTAAAATAAATTGCTTTTGTCAAAGAAGTACATAAAAATAATCGGAAGATATTAATTTCAATTCATATTTAAAAAATATCAAATGGTATGTATTGTATACATTAAAACTATTTTGTACACTTGAATAACTTTACGTATTCAATATAAATATGTCTAATTTTAACAACTAAGTATAATAAATGTTAAACTAAAATTAACTAACCAAAAAGATTTAGAATAGAAAAAGAAATAGACTTTGCATATTTGAATGGGTGATAACATTTGAAAGGTCATATATAATACGAAATGATAAAACGTTATTTAAAATTATTGAATAAAATATAAATATAAATCATTTGATATAGTGGTCATTGTATTAATTTCAAGTAATATTATCTATTTTTAACTTATTGAAAGATTGATTTTGTTTATTTTATTTTATTTTAAAATAAAATTTTATACTAATTTCTTTTATTTTTTTGGTAGAAAAGAGTTATAAAATTAATGAAAAAGGAAATAGAGTTAAGGTACACACTAAGTTCATCCAAACTGAAAAGGAGAGCCTTATGCTCTCGGTGATGTAATATAGTCCTTACAAAAGTAAAATTAAGCATAAACTTGAATTTAGGGGTTGTTGGAGGTAGCTTGTTTCTTGCATATATGATCCCTACACAATCTCCTTAAATCTCTTCTTTTTTAAACATTTGGCCAGTTCAACTTCTCTTATTTAATTCTCTCGTACTTCTCTCTCTCTCTATACATCCTTAAATCTTTAGATTCTTTTAAAATAACATTTTGTCTAAAGGGATAGAAGTGGATGGAGAAGAATCTGATGATAACTTAGAATTGGTCACTACTTCTACGTCTAGATCAGTTTACCCTTAACTCTTCCAAATGTTGCTAAATTAGCTGTCTAATCTCTTTGGCACCTCTTTCTTATAAAGACAAAGTGAAATTGGGAGTTGGAGATTCCTTGAGTGGAGATTGTTCCTTGGTAGAGTAGATCTAGTTGTGATCCTTCTTGTCCTCTACATCTACAAACAAATTCTTTCTTAAGATTCGTTCCTGCTGCTAATTTCTGTTTCTTTTCTGTTCTTCTTACACTTGTATCTATCTTTCTTTTCTTGGTAGCTTTTAATTGTTTTGAAATTTTGATGGATCTGTTTTTTAATATTCTAATTCTAGTTTTTTCCTTGTTTTACAAGTTCTATTAGGTCTATTCTTTTCCTCTTCCTTTATAATTGCTTTGCTATTTGTTTTACTACTTTTTCTACTGTTAGGAGTTTACAACTAGGTCCTATGAAAAAAAAAAGGTTAGTAAACAAATAAAACTTTAAAAAAAAGTTAAGAGCACTCATTTGTGAGTGAACTATGTATCTCTCATATAAGATTGACTGTTCTAGTGATGTTGCTTTAAACATAGGTTAAAGAGTCCTTGAAATCTTAATTAGTCCTTACTTGTTAGATAATATAAACACAAGTGAATGTGGAAATTCTCAACATTACCATAAGATGAGATCTATATTTTGAAATATTTTGAAGCTAGAGGAGAATTAAGGAAAGAGTGGTGATAGAATAAGAGTTAGGGAGTTAGGAAGTTAGAATTACCTTAAGGTGGAGCTCTAGATAGTATTGGCATATTAAAAATTAGAGAACAAATGGTTATGATTTTATTAGTTTACAAGACATAGAGACTATGTCTATATCTAGGAATTTAGGGTATGGAGGTAAGTAAGTTTGTCTCTAATGGACAATTTGTTTTTGAATTAGTAGCCATAGACTGAAACTATGTCTAGGAATAGTTATTTTATGCCACACTAGCTTTTTAAGGGTTAAGGAGTTAATGTAACTTTTAGGCTTTTATAAGCTGTAGAATTGGTGAAATTTTTATAGGATAGCCATTTTAATTGATCTTCCTTTAAGTGATCTATGAGGGTAAGGGGTGAGTATGAGAAAGAGAGTTTATGACCAAATCACCATATAAAGGCCAATTCTAGTTATTATCTCTAATTATAGAAGAAACCTTTGTACTTAAGGGTGATTCAGAGTTATATATTGGTCTTAGTGTAATAAGGTCCCTTAGTATGCCACTAAGGATGTCAACGGGTCATGCCAGAGAAAGGTAGACATACCATTCCCTCCTATAATCTTAAATTGATTTTTTATGGTGTTTCTCATTTGGAGGATTATGCTCCAACTCCAAATGAAACCATTTTTTGATTTAAATTTCATAAACTCCTACCTTTTATGATAACATTGTGCACCTATTTAATCCAAAGGGATTCAGACTCTGTAAAAAGTATTCAAATTCTTTTTCTTAGGAGCACTTTGTTCTAGGTTTTCAAATGTTTTAAAACTAATCCTCCTTCTTTCTTAAGACTGTAAAGATCTTGCCATTTGACCTTAGAACAATGGTGATTATCAGTAGTACTAGGCCAAAGAAAGTTGCTAAGTTTTTTCTCTATCCCTTTAATGATGGATGCAAGAAGGAGGAAGGACTAGTAAACTTTGAAGCTCAAGAGAGTGGAATCAATTAATTGGAGTCTTCTAGCATAGGAGAGGAACCAATTATTCTATGCTTTTCCTTTATTCTAAATTCTCTCTATAAGTGTCGTATAGTCTTTACTAGAGAGCTTACAAGAGAAGAGAGGAATAACTAGGTATTTTATTAGGAGTTGTACAATATGAATCCTATATATATATATATATATATAATTCCTTACCAAGATCTCTATTTGAGTTTAAAACAAAGATTTGGTTTTTTGAAAGATTAATGTTAAGGCTAGAAAGGTTATAAAATAAATTTAAGCCCTCAATCAAAGTTTCTATTAATTGATTATCAACTTGTAGAAAATAATGATATCATCTGCAATAAGTAAATGAGAAAATTTGAGCTTTGAACATCTCTAGTGATATTTTGAAATTTTGGTTATTAGAAATAACTGAGTGTAGGATTTGAGTCAACACTTCCATATAGGTAATAAAGAGATAAGGGGAGAGTGGATTGCCTTATCTAACTCAAGAACTTCCTTTGAAAAGTTTTTAGGTAATTCCATTTATGAGGATGGAAAAGGATGTTATTTTTATACAATCTCTTATCCATCTTATAAAGATGTTAGGAAATCTAAAAATATCAAGGATTTGAAATAAGAAAGTCCTATTGTACGGAATCAAAAGATTTTTTCAAGTTAATTTTGAAAATGCTTCTATCATGACAAATGTTTAAATGGTGATTCTTGAAGATCTCTTACATAAGGAGGATATTGTCCCCTATCCTTCTACCTTGATAAAAGCTACTTCATTATGGCTAATTATGTAGGGATAGACTTCTTTAAGCCTGCTTACCATGAGTTTTGAAATGACATTGTAGATTATATTACAATAGGATATGGGGTGATAATCTATTATTTTATAGGGATTTGGAAATTTAGTGGTCAAGGATATGAAAGTTAAATTGATTTCTTTCAACATCTTTCCATGTTGAAAATATCTTAAATAGTTTTAGTGATGTCTCTTCTAACTATAGGTTAGGTTCTTGACCGAAAAAAAAAAAACATTGGAATCATCTGACCTAGGAGCTTTGTTAGAATTGAAACTGTTAAATGTTTCTTGGATCTCTAAACCAAAGAAGGATGTAGTAAGAGAATAGGGATCTTAGTCTTAATGTAATCTCTAAAGATAAGTAGATTAACATTATTGAATATACTTTACTTAGTGTATTATGAAAGATTTTTTGAAATTGATCTTGGATTCCTTTAAAGGAGGTGATTCAATAGCCATTTTCATCTAGAATAGAATGTTATTAATATTTTTGTTTGAGGCAATGGAATTATAAAAGAATTTAATATTTTTTTCACCTTCTCTTAACCAAAAAATTTTGAAGGATTGTTTAAAAAGGATTCTTGATCTTTAAGTATGTTGTAAAGAATATAAGTTATCTCCTTTTCTTTCTCCAAGAGGAAAGTGACATTTAGGTTATCCCTCAATTGTTTGAATATTTTCCAATTCAGCCCCAGTTGAGGAAATTTTCGCACTTAGATCCCCTGTATCCTACTTTTCTAGAGAATTTATATAACCAAGTAAGATAGCTTGCCAAAACTATTTCAAAGAGAATTCCTAGTACTATAAAAGAAAACAATGAAAAGAATCCAAATGAGCAAGTACATACAATATCCTTAGGTGTAGGAGAGGAAGCTATAAAGTTAGTGTCCAATGAGTAGAGCGACACAGAGAAGGAAGAGGACAAAGTAACTAATGATGTAGAATATGAGCTATCAAGATTAAACCATGACGAGGCTATCATTATTTAACTAAGAGAGCATACAGGTATGAGAGGACAAGTTAACACTCCTTTGGTTAAATATTTTGTGTAGGATTTTAAGGATGAAGAGGTTACATGAGATATGCATAAGGGCATGAAGAAAAAAGAGAAGTTCAAGCTAGTGAAGACTGATGAATGTGTAGCTGTATTCGTAGACAAGTTATCACGAAAGCTTAATAACCTAGGGACTTTTTCGATTCCTTGTACTATTGGTAGTTTGTATTTATATGATGCTTTAATTGATTTAAGAGCTAGTATTAACCTCATGTCTAATAAGTTATTCAATGAGTTATGATTGAAAATCACAAAATCTACTAGGATGTTTATACAATTGGAAGGTATCCTACGGGTATTGATTAGGATGTACTGGTGCAATTCGATAAATTTACATTCCCTATTAATTTTATGATTTAGGATGTTTAGAATGAAGATGAAACCCCTTTGATCCTAGGTAAACCTTTTCTAGCAACCTCAAGAACATTAATTGATGCCCTAGAAAAGAAGTTATCCCTTAGGATTGAGGATGAATCTATTGCTTTTTCCAACTCCAAAGCTATCGTACCTCTTTTAAATGAAACATTATATCCTTCTCTAGATAAAGTGATTAATAATAATTTGCAAGAGGAATCAACTGATGAACATCCAAAGTTTGACCTAGTTATGATGTCAAGCTTTAACCATTGCTAAAGCTAGACAACACCGACTCTTGAATTAAAGGAGTTAGATGAATGGAAACAAAACAATACAAAAGAGATGAAGAGCCCTGCTAATAAGAAAAGGGTAAGGATTCGAAAAAAGAAACCTAAAGACCATTGTCAAACAAAAGGGTCATCGAGCTTACGTTGTTAAACTAGCGCTTCGTGGGAGGCAACGCACTATTTAGTTTTATTTTTACTCAATTTCAATTGTCTTTACGTGGCTCTTTATTATTCAATTTCTTTAATCCTTTAAATTATTTCATCTCCTTGTTTTCATCTAAGTTTTTTGGTTAATTTATAGTTTTTATCATAGTTTTGTTTTTCTAGTGTTTTAAGGTTCTAAGCTTATTTCAATTAAATTAAACTTGTTCAATATATATATATATATATATATAGCCCACGGTTTGGCCAAACTGTGATCCCTAGGTAGAAAAACCCATGGTTTAGCCAAAATTGTGGGCCCAACAGTGGGGCCACAATGTTGGGTGTTTTAAACACCTAACCCTCTTATGCCTCTAAAACGCTAAACCCTCTAACACCTCTCCTTTTTCATCCCTTTCTTCCTCTAACACTTAAAGCACCCTTCATCTCCTGTCTCTAACATCAAACTAACTCTCTTAAGCTTTTTTTTTAATTAAATTGTGAGATTTGCATTAATCCTATAAGGTATGTTTCATCTCTTCTTCTTTTCACTTGAAATTTGGGGTTTATTGCTTGAGTTAGGGTTTAATCATTCTTAAGAGTATAAATACTATGATTTAATGATTTCAATGTGCAACTGGGTATTTTATATGTGTTTATTCATGAAATAACTTCTATTTTTACATTACCCATGCATTTTTTTAGTTGAATTATTAAGTTTGCATATGGGTTTGTATAGGGGTCAAATTTTCCATACCTAGTTCACACAATTGTTGTGTTTTCTCCATCTTAATTACTTAGATTTGTTGTTTTGATGCTTATTAACAATGTTTGACACATCATTTAATGATTAACATCATATATATTTGTCATGAATTGCTTCTTAGAGGATGTTGCTTGACTTTTTCACATTATGAATGTGAATGGAAGGCATTGGTCTTTATTGTGTTATGAATAAGTTAGAATTGCTAATGAAATTACTATGTTATCCATTATGATCCATTGAGTTATGGTATCTTAAATTATATGTGGTTGAGTGAATTATGCTATGATTTACCATATATCTCTATGTAATTCCTATCATCTAAATTGGATGCCTTTCCATCGAGTTTGATACTTAAACTTAACTGCATGTAGTTTCATTCTCTCGTTCCTTACGCTTGTGTTCTCTTTTGACAGTTATGGATTTTCAAAAGAAGAAAGTGAAGAAGGCACATCACAATAAAGTCTCCTCATCCCAAAGCACCAGGATTGATACTCTGATTCTTCAATTATGAAATTCCCAGCTCCTGGCCAAATACAATGCA
The DNA here is from genome assembly GCA_028565735.1 of Pinacopodium congolense. NCBI lineage: Eukaryota > Viridiplantae > Streptophyta > Magnoliopsida > Malpighiales > Erythroxylaceae > Pinacopodium > Pinacopodium congolense. The sequence continues at coordinate 17,997,463 of JAOXYD010000135.1, read as the reverse complement.
TTATTGGCAGGACCTATTGAATCTACTCACTATTTAGTTTTCGAGACTTTAGAGTAATTAGGCTTGGTTGTTGATGTTCGTGGCCATTTGTAAAGAGTGGGATAGGGTTTGATTATGGAGATCAGGGACCCACGATATCAAAATCTTTTCTGTGAATCCTTGAAAACTGATAGCTCATCGCAAACTACCAAATAATAATACCTAACTAGATCTTACTATGTAGTAAATGGTAAGCTATGGTCAAACCTAAAGAAGTTAGGAAGTATTGTTATTACAAATGTTTTAGAGAAAAGGAAACAAAAAGCCCTAAAGTGTTGAAAGCTAAGATGCAAATAACATAATCAAGAGACAAACATAAAGAAAAACAAGAAAAGACGACTAACAATAACAAAGAAATGGGCCGAAGTTATCATCAGAATTCTGGAATAATTATTAATCCTCGAATTTAGATAGAAGGTACTGTAACTAAAGTGTTAGTATATGGATTTGAAAAAGCTCTCAAATCCTAACTTCCTCTAAAGTAGGTAAATCCAAATCTCTAAAAATACTCTTATCTCCACTATAACCTAGAACAAGCTCTCCAAATTTAATAGTAGAAAAGCATGATGTGGGAACGACTAAGTTAGGCCACTAATACACAAATTTGAAAAATGCAACCTAAAGATATGGAACCGTATAATAGTTGGTTAAGTATACTAACAAACTAACCAGCCTATTGCCACTCTTGGAAATCGCTAAGTACTATTACGTATCATATATTCAATCATAGCATTCAAATTAAGAAATTACCTAAAGGGTGATCAGTTATAAAGATAATACCTAATTCATGACATTTAACAAAAGTCTTAAACTAACCTAAGCTTAAAAGCACCGAATTAAGCAACATCTAATCACATTCTCACAACTAATCACCCCTTCGTCCCTCCTATACCTTTAAGCCTTTAGGAAACTAGCCACACATGGTTAAATTAAGAAAAATTGACATTGAATAAATAAGATCCATACTTAATTAAAGGAATTCAAAGTTAAAAAATATGAAATTAGTATTGCAAACCTCAATTTAACACTTAATCTAAGCTAAATTTAAGCTAATTATGCTAATTATCAACTAATCACACCCTAATTAACAAAGTCCAATATAATTACACTAATTCAGAAATTCTAGTACACTTAAAAGATGATAAAATCTAAAATTAAAAACTTCCTAACCTAAGAACATGCATAATTTCCATTATCAAGCCATAGCTAAGCCAAAAGCATCAAGAACAAGCCAAAAAACATAAAATAATCTATTAAACCATCAAAACCCAACCTGGACAAACCTAGAAAAATAATATATTGAACTCACACAATCAAAATCAAAGCTAGAAATCAAATAAAATATCATCCATTGTATTATACCTAATCATCCATACATTTTTCATAGTTCTCAAGCTCAAAATTCATCAAAAACTCAACTTAAACATTATATAATTTATAAATATGAAAATGACAGAGAATAAATTATTTAAGAATAATATTTAAAGCATAAAACTATCTAGAACAAAAAAATAAATGAAAGGAAATGAAAATATCATCAAATTCCAACCTAAAATACTAAAAAAACTAAGAAAATGAGTAAGAATATGAATGAGAGTTTAGAAAATGTAAAGGTTGCCCCTTCTTCTACGTTTTTATGCCCCATATGTATATATATATATATATATATATATCTTGGATGTCTGCTAGGGTTTTGGAAGTTTTGTGGAAGAAATGTTGGTCAAGTTTTCCCATACGAAACATGAAAATGACATTGTTTTAAAATTTTTGTTTAAATCTCAAAATTTGACAGCTTCTGCCCCTGTTCTCCTTTTTTACTCTAATTCCTTCTATATAGCTCCAATATCCATGAAATTTGGTATGTAGGCTCCTCACATGATTCCATTGCATCCCATAAAAGTTTAGATCAATCTAAGTTCTAAAAGTTCACCTAATGCATCCCCAAAGTAACTTGTACCAAATTTAGAGTTCAATCGAGTTTGTCTGGTTCTTTTCTTTGTGAACTCTCTATGGCTTATCATATGGCCTTAAAAGTTGGTATAGAACCTCATAACATGATGTTCTAAGTGCAAAAATTTGTTCCGTACCTCTTTTAGTTTGAATTTTTCTCTAATTCTTGGCCCTTTCAACTAGTATTTGTATCCTATGGTCAAATTTGCATGTAAACTCAAAAAGAACACAAATTAGGCATTTAAACATCAAAATAGGGATGAATTCATATTGAAATGGATATAAAACTTAATATAATTCAACCCTATCAACAACCTTTGAGTTTGACAAGGCATTGGTGGGAACGGAGTTTGAGAATGTGATTAAATTTTAGTTAGGTAAGAAGTAGTTTTCCATGACATCTTAGGAGTTTAGTGGAGCTTTGGGGATTCCAACAGTACCTCTTAGGGATCTATCAGAGACGAATCACTATTGACTAGATTTTCTCATCTTGAGGAGAGTAGCTCAATTTTGGAAGGAAATTGGCAATGGTCACTTCTAACCAAATGTCACCAAAGGCTCATAGATTCAATTTCTAATGTCCATAGTACTTACATCGGTTTATCACAGGCCACCATGAGAGCTCGATGACCATTACATTACATGAATTGCTGTAGCTATGGTGTATGTATCATTACTATACCTTTAACAATGAGGGCGCCTTGGTTATACAGTTCAATAATCAAAGTAAGAGGCTTAAATAATCAATTCGCGGCTTATCATATGTCACCAAACTTTTCGTAACTTGGGGCTCAACATATGTAACTTGGATTTGGGAACAATGACTAAAATAGAGCCCTTGGAAATTATCATATGAATTCAAATGCAAATAGGCATTAAACCATATAGACGATTACAACTCAAGCAATTCTTGGCCAACCACTCATATGCCTGATACTAGTAAAGAATTGGAAGATAGTGGTAAGGAGGAGGACAATAAGAAAGAAGTTAAACCTCCCAAATCAACTGAACCATTGATGGCTGCCTAGTTTGATCAGATGTGAACTCAGATGGAAGAATTATGTATGGAGCTTAAGACATATCAAGCGACGAATGACTCCAGATGAGTGGAATTTTCGTAGCAATAACAGGCATGATGGGACGAGGATAGGAGGATTCAAAAGGCGAGATGGGATCAATAAGCCTAATGGCAGCAGTTTTACCCTCCACCATGGCCTCTGCTAGTTGTAAATTGATTCGAATTGCCGAATTTGATCAGTTATTTTTATTTTTATTTTTTATTTTTATTTTTGTTTTGTGTTTATTTTGTTTTAGATCTCAGTTTTTCCTAGTTAGTTGATTTATAAGACCTTTTTTTTTTGTTTTTAGTCATACTATGACCTAAACTTTTGGAAAAGTTTATCTTTTCAGGTTTTTTTTAGTTTCAATTGCAAGCTTTAGATCATACTCCTTTAAATGCATGGATGCAATTCTAAAACCATTTTAGTCACGCCTAGATTTGGACTTCAATACTTAAGGGAGGTTTTGTTCCCTTCACCTTCTACTTTTATGCGTTTTATTTGTTTTAAGTCCTCTAAATTAAGGATAATTTGGTCAACTTTATGTGTGTGTGTGTGGGGGGGGGGGGGGATTGAACATATTATGATTATCATATATTCATCACACATAAGTTGTTAGGAATTCGAGAGTAATGACTTAAATATCCATGATGAATGATTGAGATTGAAAGTTGATTGTTTATTAAAGTGTTTTAATTTCATCAATATTTTTTATAAAGTGAGCATTGGACAATTCTTGATTAATTTTAACCTAAAATTTTTCTTTTTTTTCTTTTGTTTTGAGTGCTTTAATTGTGATATTAGGCACCTTTGATGTTTTATGTTAAATTTCAAATGTTGTTTCATATGAACTATTGTGTGAATTTGGAATATGATGTGTTTTTAATGAATTAAAAAAGTATGATTGTTTTTAAATTAAATGAGCAAATACTTACTCTACTGGCTTCATATTGATAAAAAGATTGAAGTATATGAGTGGAGCTAGTAGCTATTTATAATTGTGAGGTAGTTAAGTAACCGGAGATGTTCATAATAAAATGTTTACATTTGCATCAAAAGGTTAGATGACATTGCAGACAAGCTAAAAAGGGTAACCAAATTAAGTAACCGGAAGATATTCATAACAAAATATTTGCTCTCACATCAAAAGACAAGGTAAAGTCCTAAAAAATTGATCAAAAATTAAAAAGAATAAGTTATACTTTGCATTAGTGAGTTCCTTGAACAAGTTTACATAATGATCTATATGAAGCTTTATAGATTTTTTATATTACACATTGAAGGTTGCCTAATTACTAACCAGGTGTTGTGTGTATTAACTAAGTTTTTGTCATGATGGAATTGTAATTTGAAAATGAAATCATAACATTGATTGAAATTTGTTTGTACTCAAATAACTTTTGACTCTTGATAGGTGTCGTTTAAGTGGATGTTTAGTCATTGCTTGAGGACAAGCAACAACTTAAATGTGGGGTTTTGATAGGGCTCAAAATATACATATTTTAGGCATGATTTAGTGTTTGTTAGGAGAAGTTTTAGGTGCAATTCCATGTGATTTTCGTGAAATTCTAGTTATAATCCTTAAATGAGATATTACTAATCTTATTTTCATGTTTTATCACTTTTCATAAGATTTTGGAGAAAAATTTGGAGTATGTTTAAGATTACAATTGGTTTAGAGTTAATTTGGCATTCAAGAACATCATGTGAGGAAGCTTTACACTAAATTTCAAGGCTATATGAGAAACCATGAAGGATGCATCAATAGAAGAACAAGTGAAGCTAAAAAAAGCACTAGTTTTTGTATAGGTGATTTTGAAGAGATATTAGGTGCACGTTTAGATTTCAAATTATTATGAAACTTTATGAGATGTTATGAACCTACATATCAAATTTAATGGTCAAAGGACAAGTGGAGAAGAAGTTATGGCAAAGGACTAAAGGAAAGTAGAAGTTGGAAAATCCAGCAAGAGCTTACAGGTTGGTCAAATTGTGGGCATTCTTGAGAGACAAGCCCCCTTAACTTAATTTATGGGTTTTTAGGTCTTTTAATCCTCATTCAAGAGGGAGGCAGCCACCACTTTAGAATAGACAAGTACTAGGCTGTTCCAAAGGGTTTTCATTTAATTTAAAGGAGAAGAATGGATTAAAACACATCAAATTGAAGATCAAGGATTATATTTCATACATTAAGCATTAAGGATTCAAGTCAACTTTATCATGAGATTTCTTAATTCCTTCTTTCTTATATTTATTTGTATAATTATTTCAATGTGTAAGAACTAATTTTCTCTTAGGATTTGGATTGTTATAAACTTTAGGATGTAGTGTTTATTATTATTACTGGATTAACTCTTAAGTTCCAGATTTTGAATTAGATTTGTGAATGAATGCTTGTGAACTTTGAATGCAACTATTATACAAATGTAAACATTTTTTTCAAAGCCTTAATTTGTGTATGATTAGACTGAGAGATCAATTACACCCATTAAATTATTCCTCTGACAAAATATCTTACATAGAGACTTATAGATAAGCTTACATAAGTTATTCGAGTTAGGTTTGAGTTTAACCAAAACAATAAATTCTATAGAACCAAGTAATGCATTCAATCTTTATATTAAGATAAAGAATACTTTCATATAGTTTATTAAATTGAATAGGGTTGGATAACTCAAGAAAGAATGTAATTTACATTAGAGAATCTACAATCTAATAAATTAAGGAATTTGGGTTAACACAATAATACGATGTATACATATGTATCCTAGAGGGCATAATTACCTGAATCCGAGCTTCATCTTTGATGATTAATCTTTGAAAGTGTCCCTAGAATTTATTTTATTTATTTAGTTATTTTATTTTTCACCAATCATCAATCAATATACCATTTTTATAAGTTAGCTAATTTAGATAGGAATACATCGATAATAGTAGTCTTTGTGGATCAATATCTAGATTTACTAAACTATATTATATTAGCGATAGGTACACTTGGTTTCTTTATGTGATGTGATTTAGTGAACGTGATTCTTGGTTAATCTTTATTTAAAACTTAGGTAGCATCTTAGACACCATCATAAGACAACTTAATATATTAAGAATGCAAATGATAAAGTTTGGACCTAAATGATGAATCCCTATAAGACATTAGTATGTTCATTATTTATCCTTGATTCAATGTTTTACCCAATTTACTTGGACTGTTGAATCCCTAAATTAAATTATAATCTCTCTCAAGTAAGATGAATCTTATCTTCTTAGTTAATTAATTAGAATCTCTTTTTCAATTAAAACTCTAATTGGATACAATACTACAATCTATGGATTCAACTGTTTTGATTATTCTTGAATCTAGCCTAGAAGACTTATACAAGTCTATCTTTAGTACCCTATGCAAGCCTCTCTATCTACGGATTAATGTATTAATATATGATTTTTAAGTCTAAATATATGAAATCAAATAATAGAATTGAAATTTCATATAAATATCTCAATCTAATACAATTGTATCCATAGATAAATCTAAGGTAAAATCTGAGAATTCATTAAGTCAAAGAAATAAACAATAAACATTGCATCTTCAAGTTTACAATCATTTTGATCCTATGATAATTTAGCTTATGATTATAAAGAATACAACAACAATCAAAGAAGAATAAGGGATTGAGAGGCTCATTCTCATGATGCTTTGATCCTTGAAACTCCAATGAAAGTTGCTAGAAACTCTTCTTAATTTCTTAATCTTTGATGTTAACTATAGTTATCATCTTTCCTCTTCTTCCAAACTATGTAGAAGTGGCTTAGGAATGGCTCTTGAACTCTTGGTGGTAGTCCCCCAAGTCTTCAAAAGATCAAAAGTCCTTGAAATAACATAAAAACAAGCTTATATATGGGCTAGAATCTGACTGTCCCACAGCTATAACTATGGCCTACTATGCCCCATTTCTTTAAATGATATTTTCTCCTGAAAAATTCCATGGGTTAGGTCATGGTTATAGGGCTGGGAGTGGAACTCATTAAAAGTTTACTTTTCTTCTACCTTTCTATCCCATAAATCATCTAACTCCTCTTATGAATAAATATATCTACTAGGATCTACAAAAATATTAATTTTTACTGAATTTAATGTAACCAATATTATATTCAAAGTTTGACATAAATAAGAATAAAAATCACCTAGAGTTCACTTCAAACCTAGGATTTTAACTATCAAATCATGTCTAAAATATGTATAGAAAGAGTACTATTAATCATTATCACTATCATCATCATCATCATCATAATCGTTATTAAGATTAGAAGAATTTGAGGAAGAGGCTACCTCATCATTATTAACCATCAAGTGCATGTTTAACACCTCTTCTTTTGAATGCTTATTCTCCTCTTTTCTAATTTGATCAAAACCTTCATAAATAGCCTCCAATCTACATCAAATCTCATTAACTAAATTTCACATAGAAATTTTATTAAAAACATTTACATCCAATTTATAAAACAAAATATGCATGGAATTTTTATTTACGAACACAAGTTCTTTATCACTAGTATTTTATTCCTCTTTCACTTTAGAAACTTGTTGCCTATCTATTATTTTTTTAGGAATAAAAGGGTTATTTGAGACTACTTCCCTCATATTTAAAGTTCATTTAAAGTTTCACCCATTATTTCCCATGTATTTAAAGTTCATATTTAAAGTTTCACCCATTAGGAAAAATTTCACCCTAATTTTTCAAACAAAAAAAATCATTTCCTTCTAACATAGGTATTATATTCACAAATTTCATCGTTTGACTATATGAGGCATCCTAATGTGCCATATCAATCTTACCACTATTTTTATTAGAAATTTAAGCACTAAGTGAGACTGGCTTTGATGTCACTTGTTAGCCTTATATGACATTTAAAAGGAGGGGGTGAATTAGGTGCTTAAAAAGTTTTTAGACTTAATCATTAAGTCGATTTTTCATTTGATATAATCCTTAATCATAATTCAACCTATATAATGACGATGATAATATTAATTTAAAAACAATGGTTAAAATTCAAGCAATTAAATAATGATCACAAACTTGTATAAATTAAAAGAGTACATGGAAGAGAGAGTGTAAACCTATTTTTATAGTGAGTTAACTAGCCAAATTTTAGCCTACATTCACTCTCTAACAACCTATTAGAAATTTCACAATAGAAATAATATTCTTTAAGGTAAAAAGAAACTCTTGCAAACAACAATTTTACTTTAGCAGGTGAAGAATAACCTTTAATTAATATTACTTTTGAAAGGGTGAAGATTAGACTTTTCACAATGATCTCAATCTTAATAACTAACTCTAACATACAAGCCATCTTAACTTAACTCAATCAAAGATTATATATATATATATATATATCTCTTACTTGTTCAAAACAATACATAAGGGCTAAATGAATCAATGTATGTAAGCTCGAAAACTTAAAATATTCTCTTAAACTCATCTAACTTAAAAACTCATTTAAAAACAACCAAAAACTTATTTAACTCATCACAATCCATAAACCCGTTAAAGATTTAAAGTAGCCATTACAAATTGCTCTTAAAAAACTATCCATTACCACATCTTTTAGCGACCACAACAGCTCACCATAATGTTGTGTAAATTCATTGCTATTATGATTATGTATAGACATTAAACTATAACAGTGCCTTTCATATTCCTATTATAAATTGTTGTTTAGCTATTAAAAAGACAATAACTACAGCAGTGCCGTTGAGCCCTCTATTGCAAGTCGTTGTTGTGTATTTGTGAGTTTCTTCAAAACTTAATCGAAACACTTCTAAGCCCTTCTAAACCCAAAACTTAAATGAATTAAGTTTAAAAAGTTATCCAAAGTGATTTTTGGGGATCAAGACTTTTCATATAAATTTAAAAACTTAAAATTTCTTGATCCATGTAATTTTAAGCACTTCTAAAACTTATCAATTTAAAATCAATTCCAAACAACTCCTAAATATTCCAAAACTATTCCTTTCATTTCAAAACCAATTCATACAAATTTCAAATCATCCTCAGAGTGACTTTAGACACAAAGATGTTTTAATTAAACTCAAGAACAAAATATATCTTTGCTTATAAAAGTTTATACACTTTATTAAAGTACATGGAATTCAAAACCTTTTCAAAAAAATTTAAAATCTTTTTAAATATTTCAAAACCATTTTTATCAACAAAAGCTTGACTCTAGCACACTCAAAAACTTTTTCACAACATTTTGGTAGGTCAAGAGGGTGTTCTTTAAAACCTTTCACAAAGTGCCTCTTGATTATAAAACATTAAATGTAAAAATCCTAATATGCAAACATTCTTTACAAAAATCCTAAATGCAAAATATTAAGCAAATATTAAACTCTTTATTTATTAAAAAATCAAAATAAGACTTACAACTAAAAATACAAATATAAACCCATTCAATATGTTCTTCTTAACCTTGATCTTTACACGTCACTCAATCTTTATTTCAATGCTTGCTTCATACTTCTCTCATGAATTTACTTTCCACTTGTGCTCTATCATGTTTTCTTACATATTCTACTTTAACCTATCTTTTTAATTCATTAAAACTAAAATATTAGTAACAAATTTGTTTTGTCATCATCAAAATATAGATTCGAATCTCTTTTAATTCAACAGCAAAGCTGTTTGGTTATATATTAAAAAATTATTATTTATTTATAAATAATAATAACCAATTAAATCAATAATATTATTTATTAATATTATTACATACTAAAATAAAATTTAAATAAAAGGCTTCATTTACTACATATTAAAATAGTTAATATTATTATAAACACCTGATAGGCATCAACAGTACACTAATATCTTTGTTATATTTTAGAAGTTTGAAAAATCACATTTATCAGTTTTTTAAATTCAAAGAGGAGTTATTTAAATGAAAAATTTATCCTTCTCTATCGTTTTAAAAATCATTCTCTTTTTTCATAACTGTATTGTTGGGCGTCATAAATGCAAAAAAGCATTCTTGTCTAGATTCTAAGAAATGTTTCTAGTTGGTTTAGTCCTTCATTATTTCGCATATATACACATGCACACAAAAAAAAGTTACAAAAACGACACACTATAACATAAAAAGATTTCATTTTTCAAATTTTTAAAATTTCCACATAAATATTTAAATTTTAATTATTTTTAAATTAAATTTGATAAAGTATAAAGTAAAAACTTTAAATTGAAACATATTGCTCAATGTTAAAGAGTTATGGAACAAATTGTATTTATCATGGTTTATATTCATGTCATGTCATGTCATTCAAGTGACACAAATAGACAAATACCATGTATTAAGGGTGGTCAAGTGATAAAATTAATCATATTTTAAAAAATAATTTAAAATAGAAAGTTTGAATTATAGTGACACTTTCCTCAACTTGAAAAACAATAGTAGGTCAAGAGTAGTGACAATGGTCACTTAAATCGAAATTTTTGCTTGATTCAGTATTACTTAAAACATATTATTTGTAAGTGTAATATCTAAACATAATACTTCTCTTTTCATTGATATAAAGAATATAATAAACATGAATGCTTGAAATTTACAATGATTTCTACCAATTTCGAAAGTTTATTGTGTGATAGAAAAACAAAATCACAATTCATCAAGTTAACTAAACTTACAAGTAAATCATTAAACAATGAGCTTCTAATTAAGGGTGGTATATATGCTTTTGACATTTTATTCTCTCATTTTTTGGGCGTATTTATATATAATTACGTGTCAGATATGTCTTTTAATCTTTTCTTTTTATTGCTTCATAGTTTTCATGTTCTTAGGGAATAAAAGTCGACTTCATTTACTTAAAATGCTAAACAACAAAAGTTGACCGTTTGATCGAAATATATTCAATAAGAAAACTAAGTTTGCTTCAGAACCAGAAATCTCTCATATTTTAAAGTGATGATTGATTATTCACTTCTCAAACATCGTAATAATTGAATGAGGAGTTGGTAAGAAGTGAAATTACAGATATAATAATGAAGAAAGACAATAAAAATGATTTACCTGTCAACTTTTTCACCATCACCATAAAAAAATAAATAAATTCTGCCTTAACGAAAATAAACAAAAGAAAACCAATTAACTGATGAGCTTAGAATAAAATATCACAGCACTCGCGCATAATAGAAGACTTGAAGTTCACAATCAAGTTTTTCTTTATTGGAATATACAATTACACGTGAACCGATTAAACTATTCCAGTTGAATGGCAGTACCAATGCATAGAGATTGATGCCACTTTCACTGGGCTGTTTCTTGATTTATTTTATCCTACTTATTAAAATTACATTTTTGTCTATTATTTGAAGCATAAATCGTAGATGGAAGTTAGCACGATATTACTTTTTATTTTTATTTTTATTTTTATTTTTTATATATATATTAATTTTTGTATATTTTTTTAAATTTTTATATTGTATTAATATATTATTTTTTTCAGTTTTTATACTATTTTTATTAGTTCATATATTTTAAATTTAATATCACTTTAATTTTTTATTTCTATATCTTATTTTTGTACTTCTATTTTTTATAAAGAAAAATAGAATTTTTTAACTGATATTTATAATAAAAAATAAAAAATAAAAAATAAAAATCTTTTTATTTGATATTTATGATAAAAATAATTTAGAAATAACAATCAAATATAAAATAAATATAAAATTTTAGACTAAAACACTCTTATACACCTTAAAAATACATATTAATTAATATATTATATTAATTATCAATGTAAAAAAATTTTGTTTATAAAATCTATTTTTAAAACGTAACAGTACATTTTTTATTTTTCTATATTTATTTCTGTTTTTTGAATAGATAAATAAAATAAAATACAATCAAATATATTTTATTTTTTCCTTATTTTTAAAAATAAAAATAAAAGTAGAAATAGAAAATGCTAATAATCAGATTGAAATAATTCTATCTTAATATATGCTTTTGATTTATAGGCAACCAAAATAGTAACCTATCGCTGTGATCGAAATTCAATCTCTACACCTGACAGTGGAGGAGAAAAATGCTACCATTGTACCTCTAACGAACTTCTAATCCTCCTATATGTACTACTTGTGTTAATTAGTTTCTAGTATCTCTTTCCAATATTTTACGTATAGTTTCATATCCTTATAGAATTTACCTTTCTTAGATGAACAATTTTATAAGTAGATATATCTAAATTCTTAACCAAGGAAAATTCTGCATGGGGACATCAAACTTATTTTTGAAGTTGCTTCAGTACAAAAACATTTGCTAAGTAGACTTGGTTCTGAGTGTCACTTAAAATTTTGAAATAATCCTATGGGTACATCACATAGCATTTGACATTATTCTTCATTATATATATATATATATATATATATGATTATCAGACATTTTTTTTCATCTGAGTTTTCATTAAGTTTCTGATAAATTTAATACATCTAGTACTACTACTATTACTGATTAATTTATTGACACTATCACGACCATAAGTCATCCCAAACTTACTTAACAGATGAATAGAAATCAACTACAGAAAATGATCATAATCTGGAATATAAACCGTAATTGAAACACTGAGATTAATTCATGACAAATGACGCACATATGTAAAAGTGCTATTATCGGTTAATGTGGTCAAAATGATAAAACAGTTAGAAACAGTTGCTGTTATTTGACTTTTGACTTTTGACTTTTACATAGCCAAAGTCCAAAGCCTAGGAAGAAAACCTGTCTCAATACCTCTAATCACTTGGAGTTCACTTTAAATGACGCATTCTCTAGGCGCAAGGCACAGACAGGAAGAACAACTTTCTCCTTAATCCTCTCCACCTCGTAAAACGCAAAAACACCTGCAAATTTAAAAATGAACCGTTTACCAAACAACCGGCAAAATACTACTCTATAACCATTTGCATTTGCTCTATAATTGTCTTGCTTACCCACCCCCACGAGTCAAAGTATAAGAAGTGCAGGTATATGGTCTCCTGCTACTGTCTAGCTAACAGAATTCAATAGAATTCTTCAACTCCTAGAGTAAATATTATTCATTTTTCACAATAGGCACAGCTGGATTGAGAGCCGGCCCTCAGCTCCTGTCCAATGGGGTAATGAGGTGATGAAGTAAGCAACAACTTTTGACGAAGTCAACTTGATCCTTCATTCTTGAACCATCCGATCAATACACATGTACTTACTGAGAATGAGAGAGAGAGCCCTCCCCTGTGATCTGATGTAGAGAATATCCTCTGATGTTCCACTCTTCGAATGTGGGTCCCCAAAAATATGATTTCGTGACATTTGGACAATCAAAGGACAGGTAGGACCTCCCCTAAACTCTTTCTCCCATCAGACACAAGAATTGTCGCTCCCGTTAATAATAATAATAATAATAACATCCCTTAAGGACCTAAGCCTAACTTTATATGAATAATGTATTTTTATTGTTTAGTAGTTTAGTTTATAATTGCAAAATCAGGGCTCACTGAGCTGTCACTGTTGTGCACCCCATCAAGGAGATCCTTTCCAGGCCCCTGCCTAGCAGTTGAATCATCTGAGTCTTTCCCCTTTTTGGCTAGTACTTTCCATGCCATATGGTTTTTACTTCCTTCCCCCCCGCCCCCCTAGTTTCTGATCAATTATACACTACGTCTTGACAGCTAATACAAGGAAAAACTTTTCTTTTCTCACCATCCATGATCAGAATGAAAAATCAGTGTGGTTTAGACAAGCATATCACTGAATTTGCATTGCCCAGTGGTGGCAACAACTTTACAGCTTTCTAGTGCCAGATTGCATGTAAATCCACATATTAAAATTTGCATCCCAGGTGTGGACGGAATTTTAAAAGAAACTGTAAGAGCAGACAAGTCTCCGCTTTGCACAGAATAAGCAATTTTCTAATAAAAAAAAATTGCCCATAATTGAGATTCATAATTCACAGTAACCTACCTACATTGTAGCAGTTGTTGCTCCGTGGCTCAATGGCCGGTGGGACGGTGCTCTATGTGTTGAAATTAGTTAACCTGATCAAATAGCTTAGCATACCTACTCTCACAAACTGTTTTCACCCCAACAATGAGATAAGTTCCTGGAAATGAGAAGGAAAGAATACGCAGTGGTGGTATGCATATCTAGAGCACTCCATTGGAGATCACCGGTGATGTATGCATAAGATCTAGAGGTTGACATAAGAATTTAACAATATAACCTCATGATTACAGCTAGAGAAGATCTAGGATGAGATCTAATTCTGTTGGAACCCAAGTTTTTTTAAGGAAAAGAAAATCAAGAACATGTGAGACATGCATTTGCCTGGCATTTTGTCATTTAGATACTGGAGTATTTAGCAAAGATATTTGAAGAAGTTGGTGAAACCATTAAATTTTGGCACTTACTGACGTGGGAAGATTGGTTTCACACAGATCCCTTGAACCTCTGACAGTTCTTCTCTAATCTAGGGAAGACCTCTAATGCGTCTCCAACCATCTTGTCCTCAAAAAAAGCCAAAACTGTGTCCTCGTGCTGCTTCCAATTCGTGCTTTTATGACTCTTCTATCTCAAATCAGGAAAAATGTTATCTAAAAACACAACACGTTTAAAGAGGAAAAAGATGTAAGCAGGGTGGGGAAACATCTAGTAAGCTTCCTAGTCACTCTAGGTTTTTAACACTGACGAAAAGGGATCAAAGGAAATATTTTAAAGCTATTATATTCCCTATTCAACTTCTTTTTTTGGCAAGTTACAAGACCAAAGAGCTACAAATTTTATAATATGTTATCTGTCAGGTTCTAACTTATACCCTGCCTATTTAAGAGAATCTCCTAATGGTTGTTGAGATACATGCCAGCACTGTCTTCTCTTTCCTGTCATTCTTCCCACGTTTACAACTAAACACCTTCTCATTTCTAGTTATCCTAGCCTGTCAAAATTTCCTCAGTCAACTAACACATTATCAAGATCTTTTGTGTACCTGCGTTGAGTTTCAGTAAAATGTGGGCCTTTTTGTTCGGAATGCTGTTTATTATAAGCATCATAAACTGGATATACCGTTGGAGAAATCCCAGATGCAATGGGAAACTCCCACCAGGTTCAATGGGATTGCCACTCCTTGGGGAGACCCTTCAGTTCTTTGCTCCCAACACTTCTTCTGATATTCCCCCCTTCGTCAAAGAGAGAATGAAAAGGTAGAATCTGTGTAACTTGCCAATTCCTTATACAAGTAAAGTAGATATTATTTGTGTCTTCACTTCTTCTTCTCCTTCTTCTTCTTCTTCTTCTTCTTCTTCTTCACTTGAAGTCTTTTGATTTCGCTTCCAGATACGGACCGGTATTCAGGACTAGTTTGGTTGGAAGGCCAGTTGTCGTGTCTACGGACCCAGATCTCAATTATTTTATATTCCAACAAGAAGGCCGATTATTCCAGAGCTGGTATCCAGATACATTCACTGAGATCTTTGGACGTCAAAATGTTGGTTCATTACACGGGTTCATGTATAAGTACCTGAAGAATCTGGTGCTAAATCTCTTTGGTCCAGAAAGCCTCAAAAGAATGCTCCCTGAAGTTGAACAGACAGCATCCACTAGGTTGGCACAATGGTCTCTTCAAGACATGGTCGAAATAAAAGAAGCAACTGCAAGAGTAATCTTCAACAACCATTCTTCTCGTTGAAACCATTCATTGCAAGTTTCTTACCCCAAATCTGATGTAACAGCTTGCTTATGCAGATGATATTTGATCTGACCGCAAAGAAGCTGATAAGTTATGACCCAGACAGGTCCTCAGAGAATCTAAGGGAGAGCTTTGTGGCATTCATACAGGGCTTAATTTCCTTCCCTGTGGATATTCCTGGAACAGCATATCACAGATGCTTACAGGCAAACACTTTTCACTCTTATTAATCATGTGAAAAATATTTGTTTCATCTTTCTTTTTATTTTCCCGATTTAACAATCCTTGCGGATGCAGTCTGAATCAAATATTGGTTTTCACCAACTTAGTCTGCAAAAGAATATGTAACTGCAATTATTTGCTCTACATTATAGTAAACAATTTTTTTTAGACATTTATGAAGAACAAAGTCTAAAAAATTATAGAAAAGGAAAGAAAAACTCTGCAAACATCAGTCTATGGTTTCTTAATGTTTTGTATATTTTCAGGGTCGAAAAAGGGCAATGAGAATGCTAAAGGACCAGCTACAAGAAAGACGATCAAAGCCAAGAAAGCACCAAAGTGATTTTTTTGATTTTGTACTTGAAGAACTTCAGAAAGAGAGAACAATCCTGACCGAAGCGATTGCGCTGGATTTAATGTTTGTGCTACTATTTGCAAGTTTCGAGACAACTTCCCTCGCTCTCACTTTGGCCGTTAAACTTCTCTCAGACTATCCATTGGTGCTGAAGCAATTAACGGTAACACTCCATACAAGTTGGAAAATACATATTTTAGAACCTCTTCTTTCTGATACTAAAGGGTATGCTGCACATGTTTTCAGGAAGAGCATGAGGCAATTCTCAGGAATCGGGAGAATCCCAGGGCCGGCCTTTCATGGAAGGAGTACAGATCCATGAAATTTACCTTTCAGGTGAGTCAAGCATTTTGGAAGCAGTTGATTGACATATTCTTAGATTTCTGTTGGGCATGAACTCACGAGTTCAAATTTCAGGTAATTAATGAAACAGTCAGATTGGCAAACATAGTCCCAGGAATCTTCAGAAAATCACTAAGAGATGTCCGGTTTAAAGGTATGTCGTAATGGCTTATAAACAGTTCTGAACGATATTAAAGGAAATTTACCATAACTTGTTAACGGTGCAGGGTATACCATTCCGGCAGGTTGGGCTGTAATGGTCTGTCCGCCAGCTGTACATTTAAACCCAGAAAAATACGAAGATCCACTAACCTTCAATCCCAGCAGATGGGAGGTGGGTTGCAATTCAAGCCCTCTGCATAAATCAATCACTTACAAAGATTGAATGATCATCTATTAATTGTGCTACTACTATTTTACCGATTGCTCATCAGGGTCAAGAAACAAATTGTGCATCGAAGCATTTCATGGCCTTCGGTGGTGGCATGAGATTTTGTGTTGGAACAGATTTTACCAAGGTGCAAATGGCTGTTTTTCTCCATTGCTTAGTCACAAAATACAGGTAAATTCTTCCTGAGTTGTCAAAAAAGATGAAATAGAATGGACGAGTGGGTGGATGGATTTGTGGATATTTGTATACGTGTGAGTATATGTCAGAGAAGGGGAATAACATTTGTTTTACAATGTGTACTTCTCAGATGGCTACCAACCAAAGGAGGAAATATTGTTCGAACTCCTGGTCTACAATTTCCGAATGGCTACCATATTCAAATTGTGGAAAAAGACTTGACATATCAATCTGTGTGAACAAACCAGAAAGATGAAAGAGGCAAGTCATACTGATGTCCTAGATGGGAAAACAGAGGGATATGCAACTTGACATCTTGAAATCAGGATTGCTTTTCACGTGCTACCGAGAGAGGGTAACGGACTTGAAGATTGTATAGGGAGGATAAGCAATCATAGTACCGACTCCGCCAGCCGAGATACGAAGGAAACCAAATTATTTAACCTGGATCGGACAGAGTTGCGTGCTTTTAGTTTCTACTTTGTATATCTAGTGTTTTATACAAAAGCAATAATATATACACTTTCATCACAGTGGCATTGAGGCATAGTTTCCATTAAAAACATATGACAGTACAGCAATTTTCAGATGAGGCATTTGGATGGTTTCTCCCTTTGAAGATTCCAACAACTCAACAGCTAATATCTGAATCTTCCATTTATGCTTCTAAATGTTATCCAAGCTAGTAATTTATGGTGTCTTTTCTATGCCCTTGGTGACTAGTACCGCCGTGCTCTTTTCCATCCAAGAATGATAATCTGTATCTAATGCTCTTGTCCATCTGGAGATGGAGAAGATAATAGTGGTAGTCAGTATCCTTTTCTGCATGATGATGCCTATGCCCGTCATGAATGCCTAGGTTCTAAGAATCTGCCCCACTAGTATATACGAGCCTTATATAACAATATCATACTCAATAATCAAGCATCTAGAAGTTAGATTTGCATGCAGCTAGGAAAAAAATGTAGCACTTACACTTTTAAGAAGCTTTGCAATTTCTTTTTTTTTTACGTGCTACAGTTATGAGAAATAACTTCTAACAACCCCACGTTCAGCCACTCTAAAATTTAACATAACGACGTGAGGTAGTCCGAATTTGTAAAAAAGACTCAAGTTATACCATCTGTCAAAGTGGATTACCAATATAACTGACCACCGTAGATTTCAGGCGTCAAGAAAATGGAGTGCTTGAAGAAAGCATAGCGACAAACAATGCCTCTGACAGAAAATGAAATCAAACATATATTGAAAATTTGTGTGAGAAAGAATTTTTAATTTATAATTCCATGGAGCAATTCTTTAATATCTGTTAGTCGCAGTAGCAGATAACAATACATTGTCTGGTAGACATATTCCATCATCTGCATACAATTCTACCAAACGATTAGTATTCAGAACTTACAGTGATTACAATAGAGAACGACTGAGTGCCTGCGTTATGCACTCCAAGCAAAGTACTTATGCAACTCGAAGCATACCCATGTTCCGAAGCAGAAGGTTTAGGTAAAAAGTTTCATTTGAACTCTATAAGGTTTTGCCCGTATTCAAGTCAGACTTTTCAAAATACTTTTAAATTTTAATATTTCAGAGATATTAAAAAAAAAACTCTCACTTCTTCCACACGCCTGTATCAATTTCTCTCATGTTTTGAACAAAAGATATGATCTCTGGAGTCTTCACGCCCAAAATAGATGAGGTAGAGGTGGCAGTGCCGTCATGGAGATAAATGACTCCGATAACAACGAGTTCGAAGACTTTGATGACAAGGACAAAGTTCGATGACGGTATGATACAGGTGGAACAAATACCCAACAAACCAAAGTAGAGGATAAAACTGTTACTCAGTGAAGGAGGGAAGGAGGAGGACAAGAGGCAGTGAACACAGCTAAATGTTGTCGTAGGAAGGAAATGTTGAATATGGTGTCGAGATAGAGTGGCCTAAGATGAAGACACGTGTAGCATAGGGATTAATTCTGTAATAACAAACTCATACTGAATTCAGATTGTTATATTCGTTGTAGTTCGATTAGTGGGACTCATAAATGAAAATTGCAAATTGCTTCTTCCCTAACTGTTTCTCTTCCTCTCCTCATCTTTCTTTCTAGTTCTGTGACCGATATAGTTTCCTTCCCTTCATTACCCACTATTTTTTCTACTTGACAGTTAACATCTACCTATATATCTGTAACAAATTGGTATTAGAGCATCGATCCTTCAACCAATTATGGCAGACGGAACGTGAAGTCAAGACTGGCGAAGGGCAGATGAAGACCTACGGAATCAGATGCAAGAAATGCAACTAAACCATTAGAAGAGTATCTAGGAGCTTAAGGAAATGATACAACAGCTGATACAGGCATAGGGTAGAAATAATGGAGCACACCGGCCAACTTAAGATGAAAGTAGCTATACTAGTGGCCATAATAAAAACTACTCTCTACTAACTCATTTTAGGAAAATCAAGTTCCCGGTTTTCAGAGGAATAGGGCTACTAGAATGGACTTACAAGAGTGAACAATTTTTCACTCTAGACAAGACACTTGTACATATGAAAGTTGGACTAGTAATGATGCATTTAGAGGTGGCTCTAGCCTGGCATGAGCTCTACTTGAAGAATAGGATGACTAGAGAGCCACCCAGCTGGGGTGAGTACCTGCTGGTGATGGAGCAGCGCTTTGGGGTACTACTGTTGCAGATCTAGTTGGCGGCCTCAAGATGCTGAGATAGAAGGGGAGTCTTCAGGATTACTGTGAAGATTTTAATCTCATATCCCACAGGCTAGTTGTGCCCTAACTATATCTCATAAATATGTTCTTAAAAGGATTGAAACCTGAGATCGAAAATTTAGTTAGAATGTGGAATCCCAAGATATTGCAACAAGCCTATGATCTTGCTAAGAAACATAAAATGCTAGTTAGCTCTACTAGAAATTGCAATTTAGGGAGAGGGGAACTGGGAATGAACAATATACAAGGTCTGGCCAAATCCTTCCAAGGCCTTTTGCTAAAACCTGAACCATATAGCCATCAGAAGGGAGGAGGGGGATTCAAGCCAAACAGGACATTGTCAGATAAGGATCTAGAAGAAAGGAGGGCAAAGGGTCAATGTTTTTGGTATGAGGAGAAATTTTTTCCTAGACGCAAATACAAATAAAAAATGATGCAGATGTGTGTGGTGAATGAGGAGGAGGAGCTTGAAGAGGTAGGAATAAAAGAAGAGACTACTCCAAGCATAACATTGCAGGCAATAGCAGGGGTGAGCTCTGCCAATTACAATCAAATGAGGATACAAGGGACAAGCAAGGTAGGACAATTTAGGTGCTTATCGATGGGGGAAGCACCCATAATTTTGTGAACAAGGAAATGCTGAGGCCACTGGGAGAAGACACGGAGAGAATAGTAGAGATGTCTATAGTAATTAGAGGTGGTCTTATTCTCAAATGTAACCAAATTTGCAGAAAATTCAAATGGAGAATGAGAGGATTTGACTTTCAAACAGATGCCTTGGTGATTGAAATTGAAGGACACAACATGGTGCTTGGTGTGCAATAGCTGTCTACATTGGCTGACATAACTTGCAATTACCTCAAAGGGACTTTGAAGTTTAATTAGCAAGGTAAGGAAGTGGAGCTACGAAGTGAAGAGGATAAGCTAGTGAAGGAATTGAGAAATAAGGTCAAGCACAGACAAAAGGAAGGAGGAACTGTGGTTTTCTATTTCTTCATTACACCTAAAGGACTAATGGAGAAGGCTTACAAGACTATTGTTCAGGTACCAAATGATTGGGGGGCTGCCATGGAACTAAGAGGTGCCTTATTGTCTGATTAAGAAGGGAATTCCATGACTGCCCTAAAGAAGACCCTACTGCAGCAACTGTTGGCCAAGTTTAGTGATGTTTTTTAGAAGCCTGGAGGATTATCTCCCTCAAAATAATGTGATCATCGCATTCCCTTGAAAGAGGGAACAGAGGCCATTAACATAAGGCCTTACCAATATTCCAGTTTGCAACAGAATGTAGTTGAGGAGTTGGTGAAGGAGATGATGGAGCATGGCATAATTAGACAAAGTGTGAGCCCATTTGCAGCCCCTGCCATCTTAATCAAGAAGAAGGATGGCTTTTGACGACTTTGTGTGAATTATACGTCACTTAACCATTAAAGACAAATTTCTGATTCCATTGATTGAAGACCTATTTGATGAATTAGGGGGCGCTCATTATTTCTCTAAGTTTGACTCATTAGCAGGGTATCACCAGATAAGGGACTATAAGAATGACAACTATAAGATAGCTTTTAAGACCTATGAAGGGCGTTACGAATTCCTTGTAATGCCATTCGCTGTAATGAATGCTCCTGCAACTTTTTAAGCACTCATGAACCAGGTGTTTAAGGTACATCTCAGGAAATGTTTCTTGGTTTTTTTATGACATACTTGTGTATATTAGCTCCTTTGTAGTGCATATAGAACATCTTATACTGGTACTGGAGATCCTGTGACAGCATCATCTCTTTGTCAAACTAAAGAAATTTTCCTTTGCTACTTCTTGCATTGATTACTTGGGTCATATTATAAATAAATAAGAAGTAGTAATTGACCCGAGCAAAATAGCTACTATTTAACAATGGCCAAAACCTAAGACCCTTAAGGATTTCAGGGGATTTTAGGGACTCAGTGGATATTATAGGTGCTTCATTTGTAATTATGGATTGCTTAACTGACCTCTAATAGCGTTGTTGAAGAAGAATGCCTTCATATAGGGACTAGGAGCGAAGGAAGTCTTCATGCGGTTAAAGGAGATAATGTCATCAACTCCAGTATTAGCACTGCCAGATTTTTCTAAGGAGTTTATCTTGGAAGCTGATGCCTGTGAGGAAGGGTTGGGAGTTGTCTTTATTTAAGAGGGCCACCCCATTGCATTTGTTAGCAAGAAGTTGTCTGACCATTACAAGCAGTTGTCAGTCTACGAGAAGGAATTCTTAGCCTTGGTGATGACGATTAAGTAGTGAACCTATTACCTCACTGGGTGAAACTTTATTATTTAGACTGATCATTATAGCCTACAGTTTCTATTGAACCAGAAAATTGCTACACCTTTCCAACAGAAATGGCTGCTAAAGCTAATGGGCTATGACTTCAGTATATGGTACAAGAAGGGTAAGGACAACTTTGTAGCTGATTCTTTATCGCGGGTGACCAATTCCCAACTCTTTGCTCTAACCTTATCGAAAGTGCAGAATGATCTAATGTAAGATATCCAATAGAGTTGGGAAGGGGATGAAGATTTGCAAAACATTATCTCTTAACTACAGGAAGGAAGGAGGAGGACCTCTCCTTACACATGGAACAACGGACAATTGAGTTACAAGGGACATATGATGGTGGGAAACTCAGAGGAATTGAGGTAACAACTTATTACCTTGTTCTATTGTTCTTTTGGGGGAGGCCATTTGAGATGGCTGGGCACTTATAAAAGATTGAACCTGGTTTTCCTTTGGAAAAGGTTACAAAAGGACGTAAGAAAACATGTGAGGAAGTGTAAGATTTTCCAAACTCACAAGTATGAAGCCTTACCTCCTACTGGGCTGTTGAAACCTCTACCCATTCCTAATCAATTGTGGCATGAAGTCAGTATAGACTTCATTGAAAGGTTGCCTCTGTCGGATGGGTTCTCTGTTATCCTTTCAGTCATTGACAGATTGAGCAATTATGCTCATTTCTTTCCCTTGAAACATCCATTCTTGGCAGCAAAGGTTGCAAGAATATTTATGGATGGGGTGATGAAACTCCAAGGCTTTCCAAAGTCCATAGTTTCTGATAGAGATGCTATTTTTACAAGCTCATTTTGGAAGGAACCCTTTCGCATCCAAGGAGTGGAACTAAAATTTTCTACTGCCTATCACCCTCAAACGGATGGGTAGACTGAGGTGCTTAATCGGACCTTGGGGACCTACTTGCAATGCATGACTTCGGGCTACCCTCATCATTGGAGCTGTTGGACGTCCATGGTTGAATGGTGGTACAACACCACCTTTCACTCA
The DNA here is from genome assembly GCA_028565735.1 of Pinacopodium congolense. Classification (NCBI taxonomy): domain Eukaryota; kingdom Viridiplantae; phylum Streptophyta; class Magnoliopsida; order Malpighiales; family Erythroxylaceae; genus Pinacopodium; species Pinacopodium congolense. Next base: position 17,974,180 of record JAOXYD010000135.1, on the reverse strand, counting down.
GCCATATCGATGACTGCTTTCGAGGAAGTCTATGGCTATGCTACCCCGCTTCATGTTCCATACATAGCAGGAGATTCATCCAATCTGTCAGTTGACTAGGTCATGCAAGACCCCTAAGACATGGTCTAGATTCTGCAATTCCATCTTTAATGAGCTCAACACAGGATGCGGCAAATGACTGATAAACACTACTCGGACAAGGAACTTCAAGTGGGTGATTTGGTCTACGTAAAATTACAACCATATCAACATAATAGTGTCCATCACTAAGGTTCCCAGAAGTTGCAACCATTTTTTTTTGGGCCCTTCAAGATTCTTAGAAGGATTGGGGAAGTGGGTTATCAATTGGAATTACTTGACAACCGAGTCCACTCCTCCTTTCACATTTCGCAATTAAAAAAACAAGTGATGGATCATGCTCTAGTCTCAACTACTATTCCGTTAATGGTCCATTCCCTTTTTTGCATACCCCTTGCTATATTGGACATGTATCTAGTTAAATGCCATAATAAGCCAACAGTGTAAATACTGGTTTAATGGTCTTTGGCCATAGATAATGATGTTACTTGGGAGTTTATATAGGACATACAATAGCGCTTTCTAGATGTCAACCTTGTGGACAAGGTTGTTGAGGGAGATGGTATTGATATAAGTGGAACAAACACCCAGTAACCCAGAGTAGAGGACGAAACTGTTACTCAGTGAAGGAGGGAAGGAGGAGGACAAGAGGCAATCAACACGATTAAACACTGTCGTAGGAAGGAGATGTTGAATACGGTGTCAGGATAGAGAGGCCTAAGATGAAGACACGTGTAATGTAGGGACTAATTCTGTAATAATAAACCCATACTAAATTCAGAAATTGTTATATTCATTGTAGTTTAATTAACGGGACTCATCAATGAAAATTACAAATTGCTTCTTCTCTAATTGTTTCTCTTCCACTCCTCATCTTTCTTTCTAGTTCTGTGATCGATATAATTCCATTCCCTTCATTACCCACTACTTTTTCTGCTTGATAGTCAACATCTACCCATATATCTGCAACATGGTAATGTTGATGATGAAGAGGAGGAGATTTTTTCGCTACTTGAGAAAATGCGAAAGTAGTTTGCTAATAAGCCTTAGGGGTTTGGTAAAGGGAAGATTTATGACAAGTCTCCTAAAGATTAACAGCTTGCTCTTTGGGCTTCCAAGGAAATTCCAGTTGAGAGGAGCATGAAAGGGGAGAGAGAGAGAGAGAGAGAGAGAGAAGGCTTTCAGTTTAGGAATTAAGAAAAGAGCTTGACGAGGCAGCCCATGGCTCACTCTAGTTAGTGGTATCACGTCGCAAGGCCACCATTATGAATATACTATTTTTATTTTATATTTTATTATTATTTAAGAATATAATGGTCTATTCATATAATTTGCAAAATATATTTACGATACGTCTGATCCATTTATAAATTTACATTTTTACTTTTAATGCATTTATTTTTTATCCTTAATTTATTTATGAAATTATAATTTTACCAAAAAGTGACCATAGAAGGTCACCAAACCTTGGGTACCTAGTTTTTTCGTTAAGAAAAGGACTCGTCTATGGCCTTAGATTGTGGAAGCCTCATACAGGCTTCCATTGTATAGGGCTCGTAGGTTTTCCATTAAGAAAAATGGCGCTATTTAGAGGAAAAAAATTGGCGCCAGTAAAAAAAATGAATGAATTAAATATTAAGATTAATAATATTATTCTAACATAAATTTTCACCAATATTTAAATTAGATCTTAATGTTTTAGAATATTTAAGTCAAATTTAATGTTTCAGAAATGCTAAAAAAGAATGCTAACGTTTTTAAAAAAATTAAAAAAGAATCCTGATCTAACTTCTATTAAACATTGAGTTTAGAATTGTTTTTAAACATTTTTAAGCATTAGAATTCTTTTAAACATTTATATATTTTTAAACGTTTTAAAATATTAAAGCTTAACCTAAATATAGATAAAAATGTTAAGATTGATATGATATTTTCCCCTTAAATTAATGCTCTAACAATTAAAATATTCCTTTAATTTGTAAATTTTAGTAATATAACTAACTTGAATGTCATATTATTTTTAAGTTAAAATTTTAGGTGAACTTTGTATGATAATGCGGGATCTATTTAAACTTTTTAATAAATAAAAATATGTTACGATGTAAACACTTAACAAAATTTAAGGTCAAAGTTATTTTTAAATATTTTATTTTGGACGATCTTGAAATAATAAAGTATTTTTAATATTTTAAATGTTAAGATTTAACAAATGAAAATCTTTGGATCCAACCGATAATTTTTTATCCAGGAGACTAATAAAGACAGAAACATAACTAGGTGCTGATCCATCCTTTCAAAACTTCCTTCCATACCATATAGGGGATTACTTATTGATTAGCCCATAATAAGATAGCATTGACCATGAATGTACTAGCATCTTGACAATTCCATAGTTAGTAATGCAAGTCTCATAGGCCAAACTATTTTGTTTCAAGCAGTCCATTCAAAATAAGGTAAAAAGTGTATTATTAACAATAATTTTTAATAAATATTGCGGTTAAATACTAAATTTTAACAACCTTTAGATCAATCCTTAATGTTTCAAAAATGATTTAAAAGAACCATAACCTTACAAACTTTTAAAAATAACTCTAGAGCAACTGAGGCTAAAAAACTCTGTTAAACACCACGTGGCAGTCTCTAGTTAGTCCATATATACACTAGACCCTACACTGTCGTAAGGCAAATTTTCAAATTTTTATGGTGGGACCCATATATGTCATGTGTGTGACAACGGTCAATGGCCTCCCATATGGCACATCATAGCTTTTGTTTTGGTGAACGGAGTCGTTTAAGAAATTTTTATATTCCTTAAATGGCGTCGTTTTATCAATGTCATATCACACTATTAAGGACCATTGGTATGACGAATCTGTATCACAACATCTTCTTCCCCATCATCAACCTCGCTTCTCTTATTCCCCAATTGGCTTCTTTGTCATTGGCTACTCCCTTGTTTAGGTTACTTCCCTGTTTCAATCACATACGTGCTCCGACTATGAGTTACATAATTGTTTCGCTAGGGTAATTTCTTCCTTCTTCCACATTCTTTCTTGAGTACATTATTAAAAGGTTAATTGTTGTCTAGGGTTTTATTTTTTAGTAATTGAAAAAATACTGGATGACATAATAACATATGTAAAACTTTTATCCTTCATACTATCTACTTGTGAAACTTATATCCTTTAACTGATCTTCTAGCTTTGGTAAATAAAAAGAATATGATTTTTTTGAAACTAATTCTGACTTCATATGGAAATCATAAATTACTACGATAGTTAATGATTACTGCTATATAATTAAAACCCTGATGAAAAAATCATACAACTAATTTTACATTATAACTTCTTTAAATGTTCTTAAAATTTGTGTGGATCTTTTTCTACTTGCCTTTTATAACTGATATTGTGATGTCCTTTTCTACTTGTTTTTAGTTTGGAGAAATGTCATTTGCTAATTTTTTTCTGTTTAGTTTATGTTTTTATCATTGTCATTTTTTTACCTTTACAAAAACTAAGATATGTCTAAATTTTTTATTTATACAATGTTGGGAAACATTGTTTGAAAAAGTCATTCAGGATCGTAATACCATATGCATTAGCTAGCATCAATAGGCCTACAAATTGGAATGAACGACTATATTTCATTTCTTTTGGTTCCCCTAAGTAGGTTTTCCACTTAGCATATTTAATTCCATTCTTCTATAAGCCAATCTTGTTTGTTATTTCTATTTGTTTGGATGTTCTAATGTTGATTTAAGGGATAGTTTTTGTCAATAATCAATATGTCTTTTAATGTGATTTTTGAAACTATAACATTTCATTGATCGTTGATGTTTGGAAGCTTGGCATTTAAATGTTCCATAATGAATTTAATTAAACCTTAGGTTATAGCCTATCTTATGGATGACTTAAGAATAAAACAAATCTTGAGAAATACCCATAAAAGCTCTCTAGCAAGTCTCTTGATTGACATATGTTTATGTACTTCCACTACCTATTATGTTATAATTGCGATGCAGATAATGATGTGCAACCACTTAAAAGTCAAAAAACAGGTTGGAAATTGAATCATTATTGTCAACTTATAAGTCATTCAATATTGGTGCTAGTAACGTAGTTTGCTTTTGTGGAGTAACCACCGCATTAAAGACTTCACTATTAATGAATAATCCAGGGAGGAATTTTTTTTGATGTGGAAATTATCCGATAAATCATTTGTAAGTCAGCTATCAACTAAGGATTATCTTATGTTATATTTAATGTAAAATCAAGTATTTTTTATAGGCTAAAAATTATAAAATTTTCATGTGGTACAATGATGAATTATTACAAGGGCTATTGAAATCATTATCAAGCAAAGGAAAGAAATGAGACATTGAAGAAAGAGTTACAAGAAGCTCAAATAAGGACAACTACGATAAATTCTTAATTTAAGTTACAAGAATCAAAAGAGCATGAGGAACAACTACAGTTCTATAGGGAAAAGATTAATATATTAGAGAAAGAGCATGAGAATCAATTAAAGTTATATAGGGAAAAGATTAATATGTTAGAGCAAGAGCAAAAGGTGCAACTAAAGTTTTATAGGGATAATATTAAGATGTTGGAGAAAGAGCTTGAGGACCAATTGAAGTTATACGGGGATAAGAATAACATGTTGGAGAAAGAGATAGGAGAGTTGGAGATTAAGTTAGTGACTATTTTGGTAGGATCCACTATGCTTTTATTGGTTGTATGTTACAGCTTTGTTGTAATAAGATCATGAGGAAATACATTGTCTTTTTTATCAATTACCTGTGTTGACTACTGTAATGAAATGTGAATTAATGTTTGTAATGACATTTACAATGACTTTTGTGTTGTCATTTCTATTGTTTATTTCAATTTATTATATTTTTTTAAATCTGACTTTATATTAATGTATGGATAAATGTAAGAAAAGGCACTAAAATTTGATTAATCATATATTATATATCCAAAACATATGCATACATTATATATTGTCAAAGATAATATCAAGTTTCATATTATATCCAAAAGATAATTGAACCATATATGTTAAAATATCTATAACAATTGATTTGGATCCATATTGCTTCCTTCATTTGCACTGGATTGAGAAAATACATCTTGCGATGTTTGACAATCTTTTGCTAACAATGCTCTTCTCGTTCTTACATCAGCTTGCAGTTGTTATGAATTTATACTTGGATGACCTTTGAATCTAAAACCCCTTGGTTCAAAAGCTAAGTTTAATGAATGTGGGTCAACATCACTGAACTTCCTCTTGTAGGAATGTGTGGAGGTGCCAGCCTAATAAAGAAAATAAAATGTCAAATAATGTGTAATGTAACCATTGAAATAAAGAAACATATAATAATGAATTCAAATGATGTAATGTGGTACTTACTAAAATACTTTGTTGACTAGGTATGATAATATCTTAAGCAGTATTTTCAATAATATTACCACCAGCTACCTATATAGACTAGAAATTTAGCTTACACAATAAAGAGTAGTAAGATTGCATCACATATAAGATGAACATAGGTTTGAACTTGCCTTAGATGGAAATTAAGGACCTGTATGATGTTTTTGGTTGTGTTTTTTAAATAATAAAATTTCTAAATAATATTTTTTTCTTACCATAATACCATTGAAGATTTGAAATAAAGGAAAAGTCAAATTACATTTAATGAAACATTTTTATTGTATTTTCTGCCGTTGTGGCCACTTATACCACATTTGCTACATCTTCGCACTTGTCCTCTTTGAGACAATTTGTTCGCATTTCTCACTTTCTTTGGTTTATTCTTGGCTTTCGTTCTTGCAGTTTTGGATCTTCCTACAATAATTCTTTTAGTAGGTGGATTTATTGTTTCCTATCCAAAATTTGGTAATAAAATAATACCTCACACTGGGTTTATCACATGGTCATATACACATAGAAATATAGACTTTTCGTAACAATCATCTACAAAAGACTCCACCGTTTGCTTTGAATGGCTGATTACACTTATAACATGCTTATATGGATAATATAGATCCTAAAAGCCTTATGAAACCCAAGAGGGGGGTGAATTAGGTATTTTTTTAAAAATTATTACTAAATTAAATAATCAAAACAACCTATACCAATTTTAATTGTATGTAATCTCTAAACCAAAATTAACTTAAATGGATATGTAAATGTGGATGCCAAATAAATAACAACAAAGGAAAAAATCAACCCACAAAATAAATGATTAATAAATAGTTAAGGATGTAGAAAAACGTTAAGATTTATAGAAGTTTGCTTACTCCAAAAATATGCTACGTCTTCTCTCTAACTACTTGTTGGAGGTTTTAATAAAAAGTAATCTTATTTTAAATAGGTGAAGAGTAACCCTTATAATCTTCCTTAAGGGTGAAGAGTAACCCTTTACAATCTTTTTTAATAATGGGTCAAGAGGAACCCTACAATCTTATTTAAAAATGATCAAGATAAACCCAATACAATCTTATGTCTAAGGGTCAAGAAGAACCCACAAATCTTACTTTCCAATTAGTGAAGAGTAACCCTTTCAAACACAACTGAAATATCCAATTTTTTTTTCCCACAAAACAAACTCCAAACTTAGGCTACCAAAGCCTTAGCTTAAGTTTATATAGATTATAAAAAACTTGATCGAAATCAAAGTAAGATAAGGGATCAAATGCAATCAATGCAATACATATGCCTTATATATTCCCTATTGTTTATACATGGCATAAAACAATTATAATTCATATTCAACGATTAATAAAATTCAAATTTTATTTATTCTAAGTGAAGAGCAACCTATAAACTCTATTTTAAAGTCAAAGAGCAGCCTATAACTCAATTAACAATTAATAAGGACAAAATCCCCAAAGTAAGTAACCAATTGACACCTATAATGATGTATCAATTATGGTGCACTTAATAAAAAAGTTTATGCAATTATTAGAGACAATTAAACAATATGGAAAGTGTCCTAACTCCTCAAGAGATCATAAACAAGTTAATTTATGCAATAAAAATGAGTTTAAGCTTTCAACAATTAGATTTAACATACAAGCATGTAATCTGTAAAAATATGCAGCACCTAAGTTCTAGCTCAATGAATTAATGTTTTTAAGTTATCGAATGATATAAAATCAATGAAATAAACCTCCTAGAACCTTAGGGGTCGTTTTAGTATTACTGTTAGTTGTGATTTTTGTATATTTGTATTGGTTTTTGTGTGTTTTTCTTGATTTCTGTGCTATATTAGTATTTTGTCTTTTCAGTTTCTGTACTGTTGTCCTTGGTTTCTGTGTTTAAAAAAACAAGAAACCAAAACTAGAGAGGAAAGCCACACTAAACATCCTCTTAATCAACCTCTTAACAATATATTGCAACAATAAACATGAAATTAAAGCCTGAAATAGAAGAATTATATGAAGAACAAATCAAGAACACATAAGAGCAATCAACTATGCATTGGTAATGTTTCACCATTATATATAACCAATTCTAGCCTTCAAAAATCACAAAAACAAGTTAAAAAAATTCTTAAAAAATAAAAAACAAAACAATAACAAAGTAAAGAAATTTTGAAGCACAAAAATTGGATTTATATAGACAAAGATAAGTATGAATGTTAAAACATACAAAATTGGACATATTTGATTATGTTGTCTTGTCAATCTTAATCTTTTCAATGAATATATTATGAAACTTTATGTAACATTTTAATTCACTTAAGCTCATTAAGAGGCATACATTAACATTACCTTTTTATTAAACACCTTAAAGTCTATATGCATTTCTAATACAATTCCTAATATGTTAATGTCATAATAAAAATCAATTAATTACTAAATCTACATTTTAAATCTTATATGCAAATGTTTATGCAAAAAATGTCATGCAAATGTGGGATACCTTTCAAGCTCTGATAAATATCAAGTTTAGGAAACTTACATTCTAAGACACTTTCCTAAACCTATCCAAACTTGATCTTCAATCTTAATCATCCATTTTTAATAAGCTTGCTCTTTATGTTCTTCATTTGAAGCATCAATCTTGAGCTCTAACAAATGCAAATTTAAACATCTTACATTTTCCTTAATTACATATCAAAACTCAACCATTAGTAATAATAATGTATTGTCATCATCAAAACATATAATTGAAACCTCCTTAGTTCAACAATCTCCTCCTTTTTGGTGATGACAAAACATGTGATATTAAGAGTATATAGAACATATTTGCGACACATTTCATGTGAATGCATCATGAATTATGAAATGATGTTATTCTCTCCTTTTATACTTAAAAAAAATATTACTCCTTAATACCACACTACTCTCTCCCCCTTTTTGATATCATCTAAAACAATATCAAATGTAACTAATTTTTAAAACTTACTCTCCCTTTATTCATGCATCTAACAATAATTAGACCAATTGTATACAATACTATCCCTTATTTCATGCATATAAAAAAAATACCAATTGTATATAATGCTCCTCCTAAATGAATATGATTATGCATTATGGAACAGTAAAGCATGAAAGGTATCAAATGCATAAAAAAAACATAAAAAAACATATGTTATACTACTTTATATTTCAAACATGCATATTGTCCCACATTATGCACATTATGCATAAAAAAACCTCATATACATCAAAAGCATATATTATGCAACATTTCCATCAAAAACACACATTATGCATATTTCACTTGAAAGCACATGTTTGTACATATATTGCATCAAAAACTTATATTATGCCAAAACATTACAAACTTTGCATATTATGCCTATTGAGCATCCAAATCACAAGTTATACATATTTTGCATTGTAAGCACACATTATGCATCAATATCATGTAAACTTTTCCTAAATCATGCACAATTAATTGAAATGTGTCAATAAGATATCCTCCCCCTAAATATATGCATTTCAAAACTTTTAGTCATGTAAGGAGAAAGTTCTTATCTTAAAATATTTTTAAAAAATATGCACAATTTTAAAGGTGATACCAATTGACAAGAAATGATACTACTTGTAAAGCATGATAACAATTGTAAAAATATGATACTGATTAATACCAATAGCAAAAAGATAATATTAATTGAAAATTGAAAGATATGGTA
>JAOXYD010000135.1:17952523-17964854 GCA_028565735.1 Pinacopodium congolense | reverse complement strand
ATAGAATGTTTTTATTAATTAATACTAATAATTAATATACATTATATTACAACATATTATTTTGAGATGAGATTTATTTGAAAAAAAATGTGAAAATTAACATTCATATGTATGTAAATTATATTATATTTATTATATTAATTGATTGTTTAAGAGTTGAACTTGAAACATGCATAATATGTACAAGATTATTTTGCAGATTTTATAAAATTCAAGAACTATTTCATAAATTTTAAAAAATTATCCAGTACCGGTACCAATACAGTCGATACCGGCGCAGTATCATTTTTAGGCAAAACTGGTACCCTCAATACTGGTATTCATTACATTGGTTGGGAGTCTTATTATGAACTTGAAGCTATTCTTGAAAAGAGCTAACTTAAGAGGAGATCGTGGAGAAGAAGGGTTGGAACCAAGTAATGATGTTCCGGGTCTTCCTTCGAATTAAAATGTGATAACAATTTGATGATTTAAGAAAAGAGTTATATTTGTTAAAACTGAGTGCTCATATTCACTATTTTTTTCCATATTATTTGATGAATACAAGTATTAATGATAGTAAGTGTCATCAATTCTCAATCTATAATTGTATGCTCACCTTAGGCAAATCATTAGAAAAGATTTTTTTTTCTAATTTTATTAGTTTGATTGGATTAAATGTTATGATTGAGACCATTTGTTCTAAGAGGATATATTCCTTCTAATGCAACTCCTCTTACCTTGTAAGTCGTTATGGATACATTTTTAGCTTTTTATTACAAATCAGAACCAAATAAAATTTTGTTTTAGTTTTTACAGTAAATTTCAATTAAATAATTTTTTTTATTTTTTAATAAAAGAAAACATAAACTAAAAATAGGAAATAGAAATCAAAACCCATAATAAAAAAAATAAAAGTGATACCAAATTTATTGTTTAGGGAAAGTATAGGAAAACACTTCATCTTTGCGAGTCTTTATAAGGTTTAAATCATAGTTCACATAATTTGTTCAGAAAATTTAGTTAGGCAGTAGTAGAAAGCTTAGACAAGACTAAGAGCAAAAATGATCACTTAATTTTCTATAAACACTAAACATGCAATATCATTATTTTTATTGTATGTGTAGATGATATTTTTGCTATTAGAAGTGATACTTGAGGCATATTATCTTTGAAATCCTCCCTTCATAGTCAATTTCATACAAAAGATTTTGCAGCTTTGAAGTATTTTTTGAGAATAGAACTGACAAGAAGTAAAAACAACAATTTCTTATCACAAATTATATACGAACTTAATCTATTAATTGAGACTAGATAGTAAGGGTTATCATATCCAATGCTTTAATCATACCTAATTTACAAATGATGATGATTTATTTGAATGAATTTGAAAATATAAGAGATTGATTACAAATTTAAATTACCTTACAGTAGCTCGCCCTAGTATTGTTTGATCTATCAATATTGTAAGCTAATTTATGTCTTCTATAATAAGTCATCATTGGTAGCCTTAGAATAAATAATATATTACTTAAAGAGAGCTATTGATAAAAGGGATACGGTTAGCTCTATATGCCACCTAAGAGGGAATGGATGAATTAGGTAATTTTATAAAGCTTTTACTAATTTGAAAATTCACCCTAAAACAACTATAATATATTGGAAAAACATACCAATATATTTCAATTAACATAACAATATAGCTTGAACATAGAAATAAATTTGTAAAAATTAAAGAGTAAGGAAAGGAATGATAATTGAATAATAGCACAAACTCCAGTTACATTCATTCTTCAACTACTTATTGAAAATTTTATTATAATTTGTCTTTATGAGTGAATAGTAACCCACTTATAAGCAATCTTTTTTCAGGAGCAAAGAGGAACCCCTTACAAATTTTTTTTTTTAATGAGTGAAGAGAAACCTCTTATAAAGAACTCAATCCCAAACTCCCATAACAAAAATATACAATCACAATATGCCACTTAATCATCACAATGTGTTTACAAAAGTCTCACAACTTAGTAAATGATGAATGAATCAAATACCGCAACCAAGCACTTACAAAAAACTTAACTCAAATACTTTGATCTTTAACCCAATAATAAAAGATCTCATATATACAATTGATGCATAAAAAATACTCCAAGACGTCTATTTATAGACCTAAAAATCATAAAATAATTGTTTATAACTATCGAAAATATTAGATAACAAAATCTACCTGTTAGAAACTAACTGTTGTTTAGATTTTGTGCCCAATGGCCAACCACTCAATATCACTGGTCGACTAGTGCTTTAGTTGACCCCTTAATGATATTAATTGACCAATCCTGCAATTTTTCATGTGCACTAATCGATCACTTCCTCATATTGCTAGACTAGTAGCTTAAGAAAATAAATTGTAACACTTTCAAAACTTTTTTTTAAAGTTTTACAAATTCCTTCAAAGCACATTAAAACAATTCTTAAAAAAAAAACCTTAAACAGATTTCAAGCAACTTCCTCAAAAATATTTTAATGTATAAAAGGTCTTTTAAAAAGAATTTTATTAAGTGTTCCTCTTAGTTATGAAACATTATCTTGATCTTGATCCTTTACTGAACAATATAATCTTTATGTAGCATCAACTTTAACTCAACTTGTATCTTTACCCTCCTCTTTTTAATACATCAAAAATAGCAAAACCATTAACAATAAAGATGCTTTATCTTCATCAAAACATAAATTGAAACCTTCTTTGGTTCATCAATCTCCTCATTTTTTATGATAGCTAACAACTTGTCTTGCTTTTTATAAAACCAAAAATGACACAAGAATAGAATCACATGATAAAGTCATCAAAACAGGGACTCACCTAAACTTTAAACTACCCTTAAATTCACTCGTCATATAAACATCAAAATACAGACTCCCACATATTTTCTCCTCTTTTTTGGAATTATCAAAAAGCTATCCATGAATGTATAAACAATTAGTTATCCTATCAAATTGCCATGATTTGTTTATATCTCCTTTAGATTTATACATCACATATTCATTACTTGCCCTATACAAGAGTAACTAATATCAAATATTGTTTTTCTTTTTTTATCAGCATTAAAAAAGGTATAGATATGTAAACATTTAAATACTCCCCCTATTCAAAGCAGATATATCACCAATCTCTATCCCAAGAAGGTAGCATATTGATGCACAATTTTACAAGCTTTCCAATTTTTGTTAAATCATGCAAGATTTATCCTCTTTGATTTATGCATTATGTAAATTATCACTTTTAGTACTGTCATTCTCTTCCCCTTTATCTATGCATCATGTAATGATCACTGCTCTTTAATTTATGAAATGAAAACAAGGCATAGAGCAATAAAGGCATTGAAGGGATCTAAATATCATAAACACCATTGAAGTGACTACCCCCCATATGTAAGATATCTAATATCACTAAACCTTGTCCTCCTTTTAAAAAAGTCTATCATATAGGAAAAGTGGCTGTGTGAAAATTTTACATTGAATGGGAAATAGAGTTCTCATATTTTTGTACTTATATGTATTTCTAAGTCTTTTATCATTACATGTTCTTATAGGATAAAAATAAGACCTTAAATTTGTATGAGGTGTTTTCCTATAATTGAATTCATGTATATATGGGGTTTGAGAATACATTATATTATATTTTCTAAAATGAGACGTAAATGAATGACAGTGATGTGTCCTTGCATTTAAATTATGTCTATTCTTACTTAATGATTTTGAACTCTAGATCTAGATTTAGAACTATAAATGAAAGTATGAAATTTATCATTAGATGAAGATCTAAAAATGATGCAATATGCTCATGTGATTTAAGTTCATCATCTAAGTTCTTTCCCTTAAAGTTACTTTTAGCATTTTATGGTGTGTTTTCTTATGTATATCCTAAACCATATTTATCATTTGATATTTTTTAGATACCTAACATGCATTCTAATTTTTCTTTTTTCCTTGGTAAATTTTTACAAAGAATCCTTAAGAGTATCTATTTCCTTTTTTAATGATACATTCGCTTCTATTAATTTTTGCTCATTACCATAACTATACTATTAGAATCTACCATATTATGGAAGTAATTTTTCAACTTTTAATTTTTTTAAATTAGATAGGTGCATTTGCCTAATTTCCGTTGGTTTTCAAAGTAAAACCATTTCAAAATCATCCAAAGTTTTAAAGTCACCTAACCAACACAACATCTGCTTTGGGTTATTAAGGGATATTTATTCCTCAATAGTTGTAAAATATAGATAGACATAAAAGGAAATCTTGTAAGAAACATTTATCAATTGGATAGTTTCATTTTTTCAAGATTAGATATTATGAACAAAAACATACATATGCATGTCATAAGTTTCATATCCCTTCTAAAAACATTTCTTTTCACTCTCTGACTGCAAGAATGTAAATTATATCTTGGTAGATAATAGGCCAGCCATATTTGGAAAGAAAACCAAAGATAATACAATTTATGAGATAAATGATTCAACAGATACTTCCTTCTCAAAGATAAGTCAGAGAATATGTGAATTTAAATCTATGGTTTCTTAATGTGTTGTATATTTTCAGGGTCGAAAAAGGGCAATGAGAATGCTAAAGGACTAGCTACAGGAAAGACTATCATAGCCAAGAAAGCACCAAAGTGATTTTTTTTAATTTTTTACTTGAAGAACTTCAGAAAGAGGGAACAATCCAGATCGAAATGATTGCCCTAGATTTAATGTTTGTGCTCCATTTGCAAGTTTCGAAAAAACTTCCCTTACTATCACTTTGACCATTAAACTTCTCTCAGACTATCCATTGGTGCTGAAGCAATTGATTGTATCTAAGAACACTCCATACAAGATGGAAAATAACTCATTTTAGAGCCTCTTCTTTCTGATATTAAAGGGGATGTTGCACATGTTTTCAGGAAGAGCATGTGCCAATTCTCAGAAATCGGGAGAATGCCAAAACCGATCTTTCATGGAAGTAGTACGGATTTATGAAATTTACCTTTCAGATGATTATAGCATTTTGGAAGTAGTTTATTGGCTATTCTTAGATTTCTATTGGGTTAAACTCGCTACTTCAACTTTCAGGTCATTAATGAAACAGTTAGATTGGCAGACATAGTCCCAGGAATCTTCAAATGATCACTAAGTTATATCCTGTTTAAAGGCATGTGCTAATGGCTCATAAACAGTTTTGAACAATATGAACTAAGTTTTGTTCATGAAGGTCATAATAAAAATTTACCATAACTTGTTATGGGTGCAGGGTACACCATTCCAGCAGGTTGGTTGGATATGGTTTGTTCCCTAGTTGTACATTTAAACCCAGAGAAATATGAAGATCTTCTAACCTTCAATCCCTGTTGATGGGATGTAGGTTCAAGCCCTCAGCATAAATCAACCACTCGAATAGATTGAATGACCATCCATTAATTATGCTACCACTATTTTACAGATTAGTCGTCAGTACTAAACACATGGCAAGTAGGGTCAAGAAAAAAATTATGCATCGAAGCATTTCATGGCCTTTAGGAGGCATGAGATTTTGTGTTGGAGCAAATTTTACCAAGGTGCAAAATGCTTGTTTTTCTCCATTGCTTAGTCATGTGAAGTATAGTGTAGTTTCTTCCTAGTTACCAAAAAGATGGAGAAGTAGAATGAATAAGTGGATGAATGGATTTGTGTATAGTTTTATATGTGTGGGTATATTAGAAAAAGGGCTAACATTTCTTTAACAACGTGTACTTCTCAAATGGTTACCAATCAAAGGAGGAAATATTGTTCGAACTCTTGGTTTACAATTCCCGATTGAATACCATGTTCAGATTGAAGAGCAAGACTTGAAATATCAATCTATATGAGCATACCAGAAAGATAAAAGAGGCAAGTCATGCATATGTCTTAGATTGGAATATAGTCGGATTACAACTTAACATCTTAATCAGGATTGCTCTTCATGTGCTATAAAAAGAGGGTAACAGATTTGGAGATTATATCGAGAGGATGAGCAATTATAGTACCGACTCCAGGGAAGCCAAATTATTTAACCTCGATCAGACACAGTTGTAGTTTCTAATTTGCATATCTAGTGTATATACAAAAGGATCAATATCTAGTGTATAGAGTTTGTCACGATGGCATTTATCACTTAACTTATTAATGATGTTTGAAAGGCATAATTTCTATTTAAAACATATGACATTAAAGCAATTTTCATATGAGGCACTTGGATGGTATCTCCCTTTGATGATTCCCAGCAACCCAACAATAACATCTAATATCCAACAACCTAATAGTACTGCCATTCTGTACTCTCATCTGAGAATGATAATCAGTATGTACTGCTCTTGTCCTTTTCGACATGGTGAAGATAACATAACTAATTAGTATCAATTTTTGCATGACGATGCCTATGCCTGTTGTGAATGTATTATTGCTTATGTTGAAGGCGATGGTGGTTAAGATCATCATCGTCTCTCCCTTATGACAGTTAGTCCGCTTATTTATCCGAAAACCTTCTTTATGTTGTTTTCTTGGAATCTTCAACCAATTATGCAATTCAATATAATTTTCAAGAAGTGTTATAGCTTATTTTTAGTATTCAACACCGTAATCAAAGCAAGCCTCTGTAAATTTAAAGTCGCCTTACTAAATGAATTATTCTTCTTAATCATAATAAATATGTACTTTTAAAAGATCTTTTATGCTATACCCAATTCCAAAATTAGTTTTATACATATGATTGACAACAAGAAAATAAATGCAATAACTAAATAATGATATGCAATAATGATGACCAATAGATCTTTTGTGTTGGAATGGAGTTTCTTACTCCTTTATGATAAAGCAGTACAAGCAAATATAACCAAATGCAAGGCAAGTTATGATGTCATTATTATAAATAAAGCTACCTCCTTGTATGTTTCACATAATGAAATATCTTTCGCAAGGAAAAAAGTGTACTAAACAGATTTGGACTTTTATAGTTTTTCTTATGCTATTCATTGTTATATCTTTCATCAAACTGGATATTGAGATTTGAGAGACTCTTTTGAAAAAGAGATAATTAAAAAGGTTTATTATTCATGTGACAATTGATATGAATCATGTATAATTAGCAATCACTGTAATCATTTAAGAACAATTTACCGTTCACATTTTAGAATGAAAAACATCCTATACCATGATGACGGTAGAAAACAAAATTGAAACCATCTGAAACTTGTCATCAATAGTTAATGATGGTAGCTATTATAATACATCAATCTTATATTAAAGTTGCGCATAATTTGTTACATTGTTGTGTAGATTCCATTAAAAATCAACTCAACCTTCTTCGTAAAATCCTTGTGTTTAAAGAGTGTTTAACCTTCACACTTAAGTTAACGAATATTTCTTAAAGCAATAGAATATAAGGCAATAAGAAAGAAAGGGACATAAAGTATTATAGATAAAATTATTGGAATAATTTTGTTAGACCACAATCTATTTAATTATTTCAGTATTTAATTTGGACAAATTAATTGGATTAAGTAAAAACAATTAATTAGATTAATGATCCATAAAAGATAAATATTTTTCTAAAAGAAAATGTGACCCTATCAATGTGGGCAGACAAGTTATTAGACTATGATGGGGTTGTCTAATAAAAGACTGTCTGTACGGACTAGTGTTAGATTTCCTGCTCTTACTATATATAGACTTGGCTTTTAGTTACTTGAACCGTCACAAGAACCAAGCATTAGAAAAGAGTAGAAAGACAACACAAAAAATTCTCTCTGACTTCTCTTATCTCTCTCTCTAGTTCTGCAGATTCTGTAGATCTCTCTCTCCCTCTGTATTTTTTTCTGTATTTTTCAGGATTTCTGGGACAGCTCTGGGTGACAAATTACATATTTTCAAGATCAATGGACACAAAATTAGGTATAATTTCTACACAAAATCACGATTGTATGGTTAGATCTTGGTTTGTTCATGATTTTGAACATAAAGTTTGTCACAAAAATATCAACCTTTATTGTTTTCACTCATAATATATAAAAGAATACTCTCAACTCTCTGCTTTGATTGATTTGAAACTAAGGTTCAAATGAATTAGATATAAGCATTTTTAGATTGGAAGCCAATTTACAAATAAGTACAAATAAATATTCTATTTTGTCTTAACTTCCAAGATTATGTCTATCTCTTTAAAATCACATTTATCTCAATAATTGGTGGTATCTCTATCTAAATATGATCAAACCTAAGTAGTTATACATATCCTAAGTAATTAGAGACCATATTAATAAAAGAAATATTATGATAGACCCGTAATCTTTTAATAATTATTTCAAATGTTCGATAAGCTAATATATTTATCCCATATGATCATATATACCACATCGTCTAAGATCTCCTTACCATTTCCATTAATTAATTATATTTATCTAAACCAAGTCTATCAACATACTGGTCTAATCAATGCTTACCCATAATTAAGTCCTATTAGCTATGGTTCATTATTTTGAGTACATACTGGTCTTTAGTCCATCAAGAACATGCACTTAGTAAGCTCCACTCTCCTAAGCAAAGGAAAATTTATCTACACTCTGTTAACTCTATTAAAACTCGCGGAAAGGGAGACGCTAGCTACTATAAGGAAGTCGGAGACGCAAAACAGTTGTAGGAAAGGGGAGATAGATGGACAACGTAGACCAATTCATACCAAATGCGTCATCGCTTTCAGTAAATATGGAGCTGGACCACCTCCAATGAAACACACCATTTTCACATGTGTATTGCTGTGAGTCCTGCTTGTACATTGGACTGCCAGCTTGTTTTTATGGTCCCATATAAATATACCAATAAAAAGATGACACGTGTTTTATACATATAGCATTTAACAGATGGATAATAGAGGTATTGTGGAGGGTTTTTTTTAAACATTTTTCAAAATTTTAAGATTTATTTTAAATATTCATGAAAAGGTTTGGTTGTTTTTCTACACTACAAAACATTATAGTCTAACTTATTTTTGGTGCAAAACCTTAGGATCCTAAATATTCCTTTTGCCTATTTTTGTATAATAATTTAGACATAATCTTACTTAACTTAAATACATAATCAAGATTTTAACCAAAATTTCAAATACTACTCTGTACCAGTTGGTACCGACAGTACCAATTGGAAAATAGAACAAAAAAAGTATATTTAGTACCGGATTTAAGTACAGGTTAATATTGATCGTCTTGACCCATACCAACCAAAAGACGTCGTACTGATCAGTACCAATTGGTATCGAGAATAAAAAAATTAAAAAATTTTGAAAAAAATAAAATTTTGTATTTTAACCTTTTAGTTTAAATATTTAATTCTTATTTCCTATTATAAATATATTTATGGACTATTTTATAAATTTTATAAAATTTAGAGACTAATTTATAATTTTTAAAAAATATTTGAAATGGTACTAATATTGATCGGTACCGGTACAATATCATTTTAAATCTAAATCCGATACCAGTACCAATACAATATTCAAAACTTTGGTTGTGACAAAGGCATTTTCTTCTTAAACTACACTTTCAAGTTTATTATAATCAAGATCAGACGATGGTTTTTCTTCTTCGATAAAAAAATCAGTATAGTCAATGCAATCAATGTCAATCAGATCACATATTCTCTTTTTATTAAGCACTTCGAATAAATAATAAAAACATAATTACTTAAAAATTAAATTTAATCAATAAAATATATGTTCTTCATCTTTAGATTATAAGTAATATAAATAGAGTCATTAAGTTTTTTATACTTCGAATGATTTTGCTTTTTGATATGAATGTATTAGAAAACATTCTAACTACATTGGGAGTCTGATACAAAAGTTGTTTGATCAAATAATCTAATGGTAAGATTTTTTAAAAGTTATATGACTTTCACCAAACAATCTTTTCAACTCATCTATATTTTAAATTAAAAGTTATAAGAAAAATATTAAAATATATTATTAATAAATGAAAATTAAAACTTAAATTATGAAAATTTATTAGACTGCATTTTTATCATAAATTCCCTTTGTAAATAGTATGACAAAACTCATTGAACTTTCACAATACAATTTGATTTAGATTGACGATTTTTATTGTTTTATTATAGAAAATAAATCTTTACGCTCAATCACATCTAAAACACCCTCTCTTATTTTATTCGTGCATACATTTTCACTAAATAAGTCATAAGGATTGAGAAAATAAGTTGTCAAATGAATAATTTGAGTAAGATGCTTATTCCATTGACTGTTAATAATTTCTATATAAAACTTGTATAATTTCTCATTCTCTTTGTAAAGATTCATAAATATTTTGTGAATCTTATACATTTCATCATATATATAATCTAAAGATAACTTCTCAAATGAGTCAACAATTCTCAACAATCTTATTAGTAGAGTCACAATCTTTGCAATACTTAATCAATCATGTTAAAATTTATTAGCTAGGATAATAATATAAACTTCTTTTTCCTTTCTTACCTTTTGATAATTTGTGATTTAAAAAGTGCTTATCTATCGCTAAATTCTGAAGTACTTGTTTGTGATCACAAACATTTTTCAAAGTTATAAATATATTCGCCAATCTAGTAGCAGTAGAACAAGTTATCTTAACCCAATCTTCTTATTTTTCTCAGCCAGGACAAAAAATCAAATGATTATATATAAAAATTATAATCTTAGATGTATGTGAAGCGAGACTAAAAATATGAAGTATAAATCCAATATCTTTTAGAATGAGATTGGCACAATGAGTAGCATATGAAAACCAATAAATATTCTCATACTTTGATTGTAATAAGTATCTAATTGATACATAATTAGCTCATTATCCATAACAAAGTGAACTGCATTCTTTGGCTCAATCACTCAACAATTTCATAAAATATTTCAAATATAGTATTAACATTTTTCACCACATTTAAAGTATTAACAGACTTAAAAAAAGTTGTTCAAATATCACATTAAACTAAAAAATCGATTAAAGTTCTTTGTCTTTGATCAATTTAACTGTCTGTCACAATAGTGTATCATGTTATTTTCCATTTTAATTAATACGAATTCATAATTAATTGGTATTCTTTTTTTAATCTTAAAGTAAAGACATACAAATCTAATAATAGTAGATGCCTTAAATTCAGGACGAATTGTTGTTATAACATTTATTGAATTTTGAAAATAAAGTGAATTTAGAGCATTCAAAAGAATACAAGAATGATAAAACTGAGAATTAAAAGTACTTCTTGAAGGAAAATAAGAATTTATATTAATAATAGCTTTTTGTTTCCTTTTATCTTATATTTGTTGTATAACATATACTTCATCATCTCCAAAAGAGATATTATGAACCTTCATATTTTCTTTTTTATTTGTTCTTTTAATTAATTTTAATTAATTTTATGCATATCAAATGGTATATTTTTACACAAAGACATATTACCGTTTATACTAGCAAGATATTATTTTATGTTATAAAATTTTTTACCTTTAAACATTATACCACAAATAGATGCAATTATATTGAGTGTTTCCATCAGATAATTAAATAATAGAAAAATAATTCTATACTGGATCTATTTTATCCGTTATTTTAAAAATATATTCGGTTCGGTCGATTGAACTCGGTTAATCGTGAATTTTTTAGTTGACCGATTCATTTGATATAAAAGCCTCTTAGTAAGAAAAGCCTCTAATTTTTGTTTAACTGATTGATTTAATGGTTATAAATCAAGCGGTTTGATTGATTAATTATCGATTGTATTAATTATACCAATTTTTAAATTAAAAAAGAAGAAGAATCATTGCTTAATTTTGATTATAATCAACTTGAAAAGACATTTTATAAAGAAAACACATTTGTCATGAAGAATGAATTAGAAACATCTACTCTGCTAACAGTTAGTTTCTATCTTAATTAAAAATATAATATATTATTTTAAAAATAATTTCATAATTTACTTATTTATAGCTTATTTAAATGTAATAGAAAATGTTAATGCAATTATTTCAGATACAATCATGATTTACAAGTCTTTATATAATATTGAAGGATTTTAACTTTTTAATAAAGACGAGATACAACATCATTTAGAAATACAATTTTAATTATTGCTATTATTTAATATTTTATAGTAGGTTCAATTTTAACTATAATTATCATTTATTGATTATATAATATTAGTATTTTATTTATATTTTATTATATATTTAATTTTATAATATAATTTTACTTATTTTTATTATTTTTATATTTTATTACCTTATACCGGGTCAATACTTGTTTTATAACGACTTAATA